>VUQG01040771.1:7717-37198 GCA_015106755.1 Etia nguti
GTCCTACTTTCCCCCACTGTGAGCAACATGAGACGTGTGCACTGTGGTCACACCAGCATCGCATCCATCCAAGTTACATGGTTTATTAAAAGAATCAAATTACAGCATTTAAATTACTGTTAGAATACTTTTAAGTGCTTTAGCCCACTTACAATGAAAATTAAAAAATAATCTTGTTCATGACCTGTGTAGTATGTTAAGACTATTGAACTTGAATTCCAGTTTTGAGAAAACAACTTTTTTTTTTTTTTAAAGCTCTGACTTGTGTTATGAGTGTGAGTCTGTGTGAAGCTCCTGCTGTGCACTGAGCTGACTGTGGTCTGGGAGAGAGTCCTGTAACTCTTTGTCTGCAGACTACAGTATATAATGACCAATGTTGTGCAAGTTACTTTGAAAAAGTAATTATAGTTACTAGTTACTTCTTCAAAAAAAACCCAAACTAACTGAGTTTTGTAAACAAAGTGATATGCAGCTATTTACATAAAAATGCAGCCAAGGCGTTTTTTTAAAATAAAGATTTCAAACTATTTACAGAACAATCAGGTGTTCTGCATCAAATTTGATGCTACACAAATTATTTGTGCCACTCCAAGAAATAATTTCTGTCCACCATAAGATAAAGGAGCACATCACAAGCCTGATACCTGCAGGCCTGACAGCAGGAGGTGCATCACTCTTCCTGTTTTCTACCTGGAGACAGCGTTTACACTGCAATCTGCCTATGGCGGCTTTTTGTATATACAAATGTGAATCACATCATTGGCTGGAGCAGCCAGTCACCGGTCACTTACTGACTCACACTACAAAACAGCACAGAATGAATTGTTACGTATTTATTTTAATTTCAATTCAGGTTGGATTTTTTTTTTTTGTGCGCAGCGCAGATTTTCTGTGTGTGGAGACCGTGTCAGCGGTCCGCGCGCAGCTTAGAGGGAACAGTGCTGCCCAGTATATTTACAGGACGATCATGCCCTGACACCTGTTTGCTGCTGCCACCTTCTGGCCTTCAGGTGCACTGGTCACATAGATGACGCTGACTGAACATGTTTGTGTCCTACAGCTTTAAGAGGCTCTGTCCTGGTTCTTAGTTGTTGGCACACCTGTTCTCCATAAGTCATCACAGCACAGGTCATGGGCTGGGCTCCTCCAAAGGTAACCACCAAGCTGATGTTGGCTGGAGTTGTTTTGTATGTTTAGATTAGTTTGTTATCTCCTGCATGCTGTCATCTGCTGCTCTCCCTCAGATATGTTCCCGGCTTAGGTGTGTTTGTGATAGACTGTTAGGGAACTGGAGAGACTCTGGAGACAATAACTCGTATGAGCACAACTTAACTCATGGCTGCTGATCATTTAAGGCAGGGGTGTCGAACTCCAGGCCTCGTGGGCTGGTGTCCTGCAGGTTTTAGATAACACCCTGGGTCAACACACCTGAATCAAATGATTAGTTCATTACCAGGCCTCTGGAGAACTTCAAGACATGATGAGGAGGTAATTTAGCCATTTAAATCATCTGTGATGTATCAAGGACACATCTAAAACCTGCAGGACACCGACCCTCGAGGCCTAGAGTTCGACACCTGTGATTTAAGGTTTATCCTCAGTTTACTTCAACATGCCAGCAGAAGTTATCTCCCTGTTAAGGAGGTATTTGTGGAGACCGAATCATTGTATCAGGGCTCACCCTGCCTGTGGAAACACAGCTCCTCAGTGTCTGTAATATCGAAGCTGTAAGCTAAGCAGCTGATGTTCAATACGTACTATCTAAAAAAACAACAACAAAAAAAAGGGTCTCCTTTGTGCAGGACACTCAAACCTGAATTGCAAAGATTGTTTGTAAACATGTATTTTTGCTGCTCAGCTGTAGTGGGATTCAGATGTGGAGTGGCTAAAATGTTACTGTGATCCACTCTGACAAAGTAGGAACTTGCTATGCTGTCCTCCCTTAAACTGTGTATATGGTGACTGGAGAACAATCCTCAAATGTTGCACTTTTCCAACAAATAACAATGTTTGCACCTTTTAATGGAGTGTTGACATGCAGCTGGAACACTGCAAACCAGGGTGTGGTACTACAAAGTTCAGCACATGCAGGACGTCTTTCTGATATCGGGGTTTCCCAATCTAGCTATGAGCACATTCATGGTTCCCTTGATCCTCGGCCTCAGGAGTTGCCACTTGTTGGGATCATGACCTCCAACTATCCATCCACTAACTCTTGGGAAGAACCCATACTGATGGGCTTCCACATTATCCTTGGCTTGGTAAGCAGTATCAGGATCCTTGATGGAAAAACCTCATTTTAAAAATAGCCCTGCACACTTTTCCCTCACTGTGACCAAAGAGTTTCATGATTCCAGATGTTGACAAGTTATGTCACTTGATTTTAACAGATCAAGTAGTGTAATCGTGTTGGTGTGTAGTTCTTTATTTACATATTGTCCATGCATACGAGCACAACTAAACTTACAGCTGCTGATCATTTAACCTTTAGTTTGGCTTCACTTACATCAACATGCTTGGAGAAATTATTGCCCTGTTGGGGTGTTTAGAGAGAGTGAATCATTTCTCATGTGCATTTGTATGTTGTCCATGCTGCCTCACAGATATTTCAAAGAAAAAGTTAAACCTTTTTCCTTGAAGTATTATTTAAAGCTTCAAGATTAAGTCCTCTGATCCTCCGTCTTGCCATCAGCTCAGTTTAATCTAGACCAGGCTAAAAGTTTGATTATCTTAGGACAGTCTAAGTCATCCGGATGTAAAATGACTTTAATGTGCATTTCGTCCTAGGACTGGGCTCAGGCATTGTTTGCAAACCTGGCCCATACAGCAGGAGCCTAATAAAAATCTCTTTCCTGGCAGGTGTTGGCGGGTTGAGAAGAGTCTGACAGAGGGATGTAGTCGGCCATCTTGGAAAAAAGAAAAATGGCTTCTTCACACACAGTGAGAAAAATGAACATTTTACAGACAAAGCACAGATTATTTTTATACCTGAAATTGTTTGTACTTTATAAACAAATTTGGAAGTGTCTTTGATCATACAAACAAACAAAGGCCTAGCTGCTTTTAGGAAATGTGAAAGTGTATTTAAAATGAAGTCTATCAGTACTACTTTCATTAATGATCATAATTTCTTATTATTGTTTCCTTATGATTATTGTTAATAACCACCTTTTGGTCATTATTTGCAGTTTCCCAGAACACCATAAGACACAAAATGCATGTAAAGAAAAGAAAATACTGAATGGAAAGATGAAGGCTTTAACCTTTTAGACCTTTCCTTATTTCCTTATCTTTTTAATTAAAATGCTTTGTATGACTTTCCTGATGTCGTCTTTACAGTCATTTATAGAAAGGCTGATTTTTAGGTTCATTTCAGTGGAAATTATGTCAAAAGTTCAGACTTTACATTTTAAAAACTTTCTTTCCAAATATTGTTTGAAATCATTCAACAACTGTACTTAAACAGTAACTGCTGCACTAATAGAACACTGCCTATTATTAGGGTTATTTAATAAATCAGTAACACATTCTGATGTAAAAGAAAAACAATGACTGTTGATAACATGTAAGTAGCGTGTTAGTTTTCTTAGTATTCTGATGATGGGGGGGGGGAAGTGGCCCACCGTTAACTGAAAGTAACGTGGGGCTGGATTAGTTTTCAGAGGGCCACGTTTGGCCTGTACCTCTTGTAAACCCCCAAAACACTTTTTCCCTGTATTATGGCAAATTTACACCATGGAGCCCTACTATTTAAAAAAACAAACAAAACAAAACCACAACAAAACAAACAAACAAAAAAAAGATCATAGATTTATCCTGATCTGTGAAGCTGGATTTAAGGAAGAAGTGTTTACTTTTTGGGGGGGGGTCATGTGTAGTGCCATGTTATGCAATTACAAAACAAGATGTCAGAGTTGGTTTGGTGGCTGGTTGCTGCAAACAGACGCACATTAGTTTGATAGCTAACAGTAATGGACTCGATAGTTTATTGGAAAAGAAGACAAATGACAATCAGTCTGAGTGGTTCACTTTTGTACTGCCTCTGCCAGCAATGAGTTATGTTTAAATAAATAGAAAATCAAAAAAATGCAGAAGGCTATACCATCCACGTTCACACTCTGTCTTCAACAAGGGCTAAATAGTTCATTGTTGGCTGGCTGCACTGAAACAGGGAATATCCACCTGTTAGCCACAATGCTGGGATTTGCAGAGCACTTTATAAATGAGGACTGTGTAGAAGACATGAGAGTGCATGGGTGGAGTCACACTGTTCCTTCTGCATCTGATTTTCCCTCGTTGGGTCTGGTGTAAAGACTGAGCAAGGCAATCAGCTGGTAGAGCCGATGTCCACAACATGCAATCAGCAATACACTTGTTTAAATTAATTTTATGCAATAATCTTTCTTTTTCCAAGCACATCTAAACAGTTAACAAGATAACAGGTTACTATCATGGGCATCATCCAACAAACAGAAGTTTCTTACTGAAGCATGGTCAGGGTCTACTCATGAGAGGCCTGCGTTACAAAACTAGATTTAATTCAGACACGTATTAAACTTGGCCCATTACAGCATCTGCCTCTGTCTTTGTTGCTATAGGAACAAGAAGACAAAGAGAGCTCATCAGCTCCTACACAGAGGAGTCAAACCATATACATGTAGCCAGTGTGGGAAGGCTTTTAGTCAGATGACCCACTTACAAGTACATAAGATGGTCCACAGTGGAGATAAACCACACACATGTGAGGAGTGCGGAAAGGCTTTTAGTCAACTGGGCAACTTAAAAAGACATAAACTGGTCCACAGTGGAGTTAAAGTGCACAAGTGTGACCTGTGCGGGAGGGCTTTTGCTCTGAAGGCGAAGTTGATGTCACACCAGCTGAAGCACTCTGGGATGAATGCTGTGACCTTTCTGCAAAAACCTCCAGCCAGCGACCCCAGAAACACACCAACACACGCTGATGTGTGATCCGTGCAGCAGTTCGGTTTACACAAACTCAAGCTTAAATCAAATCTACACTTACTGACCATGAACCACGCACTAGTGTGGCAAAGCTTAGAGGTAGTTCAAATCTGATGACTGTGACAAACCACTGCAGAGAGCTCCACATGGAAGAGACTGAAGAGCCCCCATTGTAAGTTTGTTTTTTCTTTTTCTTTTTGTCTTTTTGTCCCTTCTGCACATTTTTGCCACCAGGTTATTAACTTTGGCTGTTTGACTACTCCTCTTCCTGGTAAGCTGCCTGAATTGCCTTGACTAGCAAACACCCAGGATACCCTAGCTATGAGCCATGTCAGCTAGCTCATTTTGATGTGAAGAATTCACAGCTCTACACTGAACCCCCTCTAGAACAACTGAGCATCTCACCCAGTATCTAAAGGGGAGTCCAGATATCCTTTGGAGGAAGCTCAGTCTCCAGAAGAATACAAGCAGCAGACATATCTAAAGCTTGTGGGTGAAGTGAGGGTAGGAACACAGAGATGCTTTTAAAACCCTGCAGAACCACCTTAAGTGCTAGTTTTCCTTACAGCTCAACATGTGTTGTGGGTAGAGGTGCTCTTTTGGTCAGTCAAGCTGTGATGCTGCCAGCTGGAACTGCTCCAGGAAACTCTGACTTACTTTGTCCTTGTTTTAAAAGCAGACTGACACAGATGAATGCAGTTCTCACCTGCCAGCAATGCTGTGGGCCACGCTGAAAGAACTCTGTCAGTATGAACACCAGACACGCACCGATGTACTGTAAAGAATGAGGAGCTGTATCTCTATACCAAAATTCATGAAGTCAGCCATGAACATGGAGATCAGGCTTTTTAGAACTCTTCTTGGATTTATCTTTGTGTCTGTGGTCTGAAGAACCGGTCATTTCTGGAGTGCTAGAGTGAAACGGTGCATAGGACAGTTATTCCAGTGCTTTATTGGTCTTTGATATACCATAACATGGATGGGGAGACTCCCAGCTAAATGATGGGACAGTGGATCATTAACTGTTACGTACTTGAGGGTTAGTATTTTAATTATTATTATTATTATTATTTTTAAATAAAAAACTTCCTGTAGTCTAAATTACATGAATTTTGATGACTGAAGTACTCAGACCCTCATACTGATCAGTTGTAAATATGCATAAAGTTAAATTTGCAGTCCAGAGCTGGTCTTTATTGTAGATGCTGGAAGAGTGACATGTTTTGGGCTTTTGCTTGAAAAGATTATAAAGCTGCAGCTGCAGGTGCACATGGTGTTTTAATATTTATTGTTGGATGAATTTTGATGAACTTTGAATCACAGCATGGAAACAAAAGGTACAAGTAATTAGTTCACAAAGGTTTTTAATATAATTCCCTGGTGCTGAGGCATGTCTGCAAGCTGCATGTGACACAAATTAAAGCATTTAAAAAAATTTTTTTTTAAATTTAACGAGCTGATGTGTATATAAAAACGGTATTAGATCTACATGAGTGTTAAATAGATTTGAAAATAAAATCTTTTTAAACGATCGGCTTGTTTCATTCATCACCAGCGGAACGGTCCTCACCCATGAAGTGTCCAATTTTTTTATGGCTCTTAATGGCCAAAGACCAGATGTGGCTACAGCTTTCTGTGTTAGGTGTGGACTCGAGGGTTAATGTTAATCTGACAGAAGTGGATAAAACTATAATAGGACATGAAATGCATTTAGATTTTTACATATGCTGTAATGATTACATGATGTGGCACCATCCTTTCTGAAATCATGAATCTGAAAAATTAAACCAACAGATTTGTTGTCTGTGGCGTTTAACACAAACCTTTTTAAATAAAACTACATCATGAATGCAAAAAAGGATGTAGGTGCATTCATATTTCCTCTTTGGTTCCAACTATTAATACAGAAATGCAAAATCTATCATTCTTGAAGTTTAAACACAGGTGTAAGTATATGGTTTATAAACAGTCTTAGTACTTAAGTACATTAAGTAAAACGAGTAAACATAGTATTTTGGTCTGTGTATCTTTGTAAGTATACAATAAGGCAGGATTTGTGATCACATGTTTTATACCAAAACACAAACCTTGTGTCCGTGCATTCTGTCACCTGAGCAGACTCTCAAACCAGCTTCAGTCCATTAGTGTCTGTATCACTACCACCCAAAACCAGTATCACGAGCTCAGTGTGTCACATGGCCTTGCTTGACCAGATGTTGCCGTTCAAAATGTTGCCAAACGGATAATGAACATTACTCTCATGACATAACAGTTATGGAAAAGATTTTATTTTGCATGTTTGATCTGAGATACGACTGGTTATACATCAAGTTCGGCACTTTAAAGTCCACAATTTTCCACAATCTGATGATAAGCGCATTCCAGCAGTGACTGCCCCGCCGGTTCCCATACAGCAGCCTTGGCGTTAGCTCTGTGGCTTATTTTTAGCTACACACATGGCACTTTTCCATTTTTTCTTTTTAGCATTCTTTATTACAAAGAAACATTTACGTAACTTCAATTTTTATTTCTTTATTTACCAGAGACGGTACATGTTTATGGATATTAGAGAAAAACATAAGGTGCAGATATTGTACATCTGCAGTCCCCAACAGGTCACATGGATATAACCACAAGTCGAATACAGAAATTAATCATGCTAAGTTGGCCCTAGTGCCAACTCACACTCGGCCTTTGGTTTAATAAATCATTTGAAAGGAGGTGGACCAAGTCCATGGAAAACACATAAAGTAATTATTTTAAATTATTATAAAATAAAAGATTATAATTTTTTTTCTTTTAAATTCTCTGTGTTTAAAAGCTTATACAGAAAAATGTACAAGTGGTACAACATCAATTCTAAAAAAAAAAAGACTACATGCTTCTTTAAAAAAAATAATCTAAAAAACTTCATTTTACTTTATTATGGTTGGAGTGTAAATTGTAGAGTAAAATTGCTATTCACCATTGTATTAATCTAAAATTATATTCACAATAAACTGCAAGAGGAGTGAATGGCTACAAATATGTGGTTAAGTTGCACTTCCTGGTGTTTCTCCCTCTGTACTGATTGCTCTTCAGGTCAGTATGTGGTAGTTTTCCAAGTCCCAGTGGAGATTTTCTCTCTTGCAAGCTATCCTCACCACGACAACAACATGCGCACACTGAACCCTAATCCTTTCTACACAAGATCCTCGTCGTTCGTGTACTTTGTAAACAAGACTAATAGTCAGCAAACATCCTGGCTTCACTTGGACTCTCAAGTTTGACATGACAATTTAATGGCAATAGATTGAAAGTTAGGAGAAAACTATGATTTACCCTGAGGGGAGCATGAATGTTGACAGCAGTGGTGGCACGGAAATTTATTCAGTGTTTGCGGAGGCATCAGATTCTCGACAGCTGGCAGCAAAGAAAAAGTCAGGTGGCTGAGTGTGTAGTGGACATCAGTATGTCTAAGTACTCTAAGCACTGACCTGGCAGATCTGATTAAAATGTTCAAACCCTGAAAACCTGAACACTCTGTAGCCCATCCACAACACACCTTTTCTCTGCACTCCTCCCCAGCACGCTGCAGTCACATGCACCTGTAGGTAGATAAAAACCTCAAAAGAGACACTGTTCGCCATTCTGCTCAGAAGCCTTTCAGGAGCATTCAGAAGGTTGATTTAAGTGTTCAAGCGTCTCCGTACCATGCAGACAAACAGGAGCAGGTATGGACGCAGGTATGGACGACTCACTCTTACTTGCTACAAAAACATCTGAGCTATATTTGGAAAAACATTGCATTCGGTGCAATACTGTAAGCCTGTTTCTTGTTTAGAATGGCATTACAGTAACTTTTGTGCATTGTCACTAATTCATTTTTCCTTTCATGCACCTTTAAAGGCAAATATCATAATAGTATTTTATGTTACAGTAACGGATCGTGCTTTTACAAACACACTTCAACAGCACATGCAAACCATCACAGTATAAATACAGCTCTCTGTTTCCATATTTCGCACCCTTTGCTCCCTTCTACAACAGCTCCAGGACGGTGTAACCAGGGCAACAGGATAATATATTATCCTAAAAGAGTAATATTTTACCAAGCCTTGCAACATGCTGCAAATAGCGACACGCTAAATAGCATGTTAGATAAACTGCCAAAAATACATCCAGAGGAGCAGGTGTTTGGTCTCTCACTCTCACAGTTAGGCTCAGGTAAGTAGAGACCTTCAGGGACTCTTGACTGATGACTGAGGCTGCACAGACAGACACTGATCCTGACCACAGCAGAATTTCTATTAGTCATTTTATTCCATTTAAAAAAATAATATAGTGAAGAAAATTATTTACATACACATTATTTAGTGTTCAGCACAAAATCAAATGGTCCAAATGATCACCCCCAAAATAACACAGTACATTTTTTTTTTTTAATGAAGTAAGGATAAGGCTGCAGAACAAATTTATAATTTAGAAATATTATAGATATTATATAATATTACATAACCAATTATGTCATGAGCTCTGAGCAGATGGTGAAAACTGAGCAGCTTTGTTTTAGAGTAACCTCCATGTTAAAACTAGACTTTATGACAGAAAAACATCAAGTGAAAGGAAAGGCCTTAATTTGGCCTGCAAATCAGTTTTTAATGCACAGGTTAGGAACTGAAAATTATTAACCAGAAAACCTAGTAAGTCATTTGCATACATACGTGTAAAATAAATGTCACATCATTTGTAAATGTCAGTGTTTCATATGATTTATAAGTCATTTTTTAAACATGTATCCTGTTTGGTGTAGGATGCATTTGGTGTGCACTTTGGGGCTTTTTCTGACCTTGCTGCATCTTTCCAACTCGCTGCTGCTGGGAGCCTTCAACATCAAATCCTTCGGGGACACCAAAGCCTCCAACACCACTCTGATGAACATCATTACCAAGGTCTGGAACCTTTTCCTCTTTGGTAGATGTGACAGTTTGTAAAAATGTTTACATCTACCCATTTTTAATGCAATTTGGGTCAGAGTACTTTCAAAACCGATCCAAAAGCTTTATCTTGTGTGTGTGTTTTAAAATAGTTTGCATTGAATTTTGAGGAATGCTTTGGATTGTTTGGCCTGTTGTAGACGTAAACCTGAATATTCCCAGCAAATCCCCACCTCTATGCTTAATGCTTAAGGAATGATCAGTGAAATAATCGGATGTGCAACACCTGCAGCATTGCCTTTACAATCTAGAACAATGCTAAACACATGATTATTTTACTACAAGTTAAAACATAAACAAATGTGATGTTGCAAGACTGACAATCAGGTGATTTATTTTTATTTTTTATGTGTTTGTTTTGCAGATTGTCCAACGCTATGATGTCATTCTGATCCAGGAGGTCAGAGACAGCGATCTCTCAGCAACCCAAAAACTCATGGAGCATGTCAACAAGTGAGACTGTCTACACACCTAACATAGAACATTCAGAGTAACACTGAGCATGAAATGCAAAAATATGGAAACATTTTCTGGTTTGTGTGTGCTTGTGTTTCCCCCCAGAGATTCTCCACAGTACAAATACATCATCAGTGAGCCTCTCGGTGCGAGCACCTATAAAGAGCAATATCTCTTCCTTTACAGGTACACCAAGATGAAAGACAGTTTTAAAAAATAGTCCAAGTTTCTACCCTACACCCAGAGAAATTCAATTCAATTCAAATTTATTTATACAGCACCAAATCAAGGTGCTTTATATTGTAAGGTAGACCCTACAATAATACATACGAAGGAAAAACCCAATAATCATATGACCTCCTTTGAGCAAGCACTTTGGCGACAGTGGGAAGGAAAAACTCCCTTTTAACAGGAAGAAACCTCCGGCAGAGCCAGGCTCAGGGAGGGGTGGCCATCTGCAACAAAAAATGGTTCTTTGGAGTGATGCAGTGTACGAAGCATTTTTAGTTCTGTAGTTTCTCAGTTTCTTACTCTAAGTTGCAAGCGTAAGCTTATCCCTACCCTAAATATGTATTTTGGAGAAAGGGAAAATGTCTTTTTCATGGCAGAATGTGAATAGTTTTTCATGTGTTTACATTAGAATGATTGTTTTCTTTGTTTCTTAATTGGCAAGCCAAAAAATTTTAACAAAAATAAAAATGACATGTTCACATTGCCTAAGGTTAAAGTTAAAGTCAGGATTAGTGTTGGATCATCATCATCACTGATCACCTAGACCTCAGAGGGTTAAAGAACCTCCAATAAGTTTCTCAAATAACCATTCAAAACAACTTGAATCACACAAAAAAAATTTTCAACATGTTTGTAGGAGGCATCTTTGAAGTAATTTAATGGTAAGGTCCTCAGTCTTTTTTCTGGCATAAATATACATCTTATTGATTTACACACTGTTTCTCATTCAGAATTCAGAAGAAGTGATTTTAAAAAAGGGCAAAAGCAGAACTACAATAAATTTGTCCTGAGAAGCAACTGGACATGTTTAGAAATAAAGTACACACTGGCAGCAAATGAGAGGGTGGTGATACGGTATATTTTCTCCACAGAGAGGCGTTGGTATCTGTGGCAAAAAGCTACACCTATGATGATGGCCCTGAGGAAACTGGACAGCACACATTTAGCAGGGAGCCATTTGTTGTAATGTTCTCCTCCAAATACACTGGTATGCTTTGGTGCTGTGGCATCAGCACCGCAAAAGTTATACAGCTGTTTCTCCATCACACTGATAGTGATGTGGATTTCCTCATTCAAACACTTGTGCAGGATAGTTCCTGGGAAATGTTAGTCACCAGTCACTTATCATTAGCATTATGTCAGCCATGCAGTGTAAGTAACCTTCATTCATTCATCTGTAACACTCTGCTTCGTTCCCTTCTCTTCCTCCTAGCTGTGAGAGACTTTACTCTGATCCCCCAGCACACTTCCCCAGACTTAGCTGTTCAGGAACTAAATGCTCTCTATGACGTGGTGGCAGATGTCCGCGCTCGCTGGAACACCAATGTATATACAGCCTACAAGGAAAAATCATTTATTGGTGGATTTGTGTGGAAAAACGCACACATTCGGTAAATGTGAATCACACTACTCTCCCCTGCAGGACATTGTGCTGCTGGGTGACTTCAATGCAGGTTGTAGTTACGTGTCCGGGTCTGGCTGGCAGCAGATCCGCATCTTCACTGACAAGAGTTTCCACTGGCTGATCACGGACGCGGCCGACACTACCGTATCGCAAACTGTCTGCCCTTACGACAGGTAGACACAGATTGTGGCAGGTCGTTCTCATGTGTGCACGCAGACTCTGAACTCCAATCATCTTTCTGTATTTGCAGGATTGTGGTCACTACGGACATGATGAGAGGAGTGGTGAAAGACAGCGCTAAGGTGTATAACTACATGACGGACTTGAATCTCAAACAAGACCTGGTAACAGATGAATTTCAATCCTGGTCTCTATAAGAATTCAATTTAACTAAAAAGCATAACCTGCCTCATTCCCCATTTACGCTAATGGGAACATTAATATAAAAAGTTAACTTTATGCTGTATTCACTGCAACTGAGACCATAAACTCATCAGCAAAATGTTTACTGAGCTCCAATAATAAGGGCGCCATTCTACACAAATTGACTTCTTTTTTGCAAACAAAGTAGTCGCCCTCTGCTGGCCATTAGAAATAATGCAGTTTTAAAGCACTTTTGCTTTTTTTAATATCTGCTTTGAGCTAGAGGAAATTGAGTAACTTTGTAAACCAATGGCTGTAGTAATGACCACAGAGATGCAAACAAAATCACTAATGTAGTGTATACTGTAGTGATGGCATTACCATGCAGGCACATTGAGTTTTTAACTCATAATAAAGCACAGTGCACTGGAAGAAAAAAAATGTTTAACTGTGGAAACTGAAGCCGCCTGTGGCAGCAAACTGTGAGCCACTAAAAGAATGATTTCTCTGTCTCTCTCTCTCAGGCATTGGCTGTCAGCGACCACTTCCCTGTGGAGGTGAAGCTGAGTGGTTAGGCTCACGTTGCTTGAACCGTGACTTCCACAGCTTTCCACACATCGTGCTCAGTCTGCAGCCAGCACAACGATCATTCAGCTGGGGGACTACTGTCAAACACAGGTCCATGAAATGCAAATCCACAATAAAGCTACTAAAAAAATGTCACTGAAAACTTGTGTCTTGGAACTAGGATGGAAAAAAAAGAATTCAGTTTCTTCTTGCAGTAGAGCATATATGTGTGAAACAAGTCTCTTAAACATTTACTAAGACCCTTTCTTTATGTGGAAATCTTTTTAGATTTAATAAGGTGTTGTAGATGTACATGTACCAAAAATTTGTATTTTATTTCATTTCCCTTGTCTGCTTAAATGTCTTCAGATTTTTGAATTTCTAAAAAATTTAAATTCATTTCCCAAAACAGCCCATATGCAGAGCAACACTAACCTGCAAAAAATACGCCAAAAATTTTGGAAAAATGTTGTTCCTCTGAGTCACTAAAAAACTTTAACTCTTGCCACTTTTTTTCTCTGAAATTTACAACTTTAATCTTGACATTTAATCGCCCGACAGTCATAATACTCCTCTTCCATACTTCTCAGTAAATTATTAAAAAGATGAAGAGAATCTGTCACAGTAAATACATCTGTGCACAAAAGAAGGAAAAAACCCAGCCACCTTTTAAAAAATACTTTGTGTTAATTACAGATTCTTTTTCAGCCATCTTCAATTACTCCTGTAAAGCTGCAGTGTGTTCAGTACATGTGTTAACCTAAGATTTTTGAACACTGGAATGGAAAATCAGGCTGTCTGCCCACAAAAAGCTAAAGGGAGACAGACACACCTGGGAAATAGAGACACTACAGTTTCTAATAGCATCCAAGAGAAGTGTTCTTTGAGTGACAATAGCTGACTGCAGCCTCAAGATGATAGTGATGTAAAAGCATGGATTCCACACAGAGATCACACTTTGGTATAATTCAATTGGAGTCTAGTTTTAGAATTGACTAGGCTGAACCGCAGTTCACTTGGGGTTGCTGTAGTTCAGGTCTTCTACTAGTTGGAAGGTTGGTAGTTCAATACCTAGCTGCTTGTGAATTACCGAGCAGTGAAGGAAAGTCAGGCACAGGTTAAAGTCCAAAAAAAGGTTGGTTAAATTATACAGAAAAATCTCAATCTTGTGCCTACAAGATTGAGATAACCCTAACCCCAAAAGAGGTCAAAATAACAGAACTCTACTCAAAAGCTGACAACAAACAATACTACTGACCTACCTAAAGAGACAAAGGGGAAACTTAAATAGTTGCTGATCAGCCCACAAAAAGGGTTAAAACACACAAAAACCCAACTGAAACTAACATAACAAATTCCATTTCCCCCCATGATCCAGAATTGTGGTATGACCCAATTTGCAGGTCTCCATATAGGCTTGCTCCACCCCTTTTCCACCTCTTAGCTCGTCAATCAAGGGACTGGGAGCAGCTGCTACTGAGGTAACTCAGAAAACAAAGACATTAAATCATACAAAACAGTGTAAACTAAAATGTATGCACTTATTTTAGAATACAGAATTATGTATGTAAATTAATTCTAAACCAAAACCAATTCTTTATTACCCTGTAAATTAAATCCTATATTTAAAGAAATAAAAATATAAGTGTAGTGTTATGTGTAAGCCTCTACACTGATGTTTGGTAGCTATTACCACTGTGTGGCTGTAACTGCTTCATTCTGCATGCCAAATATCCTTGAGCAAGACACCTAACCTTTTTTTCCCCTGAGGATGTAATATTAAAGTCAATACACGTGCTGATTTCATCTTCTCTTTACAAAGAAAGACCATTTACCTTTTCAGTAGTCATATTAGTGACTTATACCTGTAGGCTTAGTAGACGACTTACACAACTGAATAATCCTAACACATTTAAGAGTAAAACTATTAAATGTGTGAATACAGTGCTTAAAGAAAAAGAGAATACCGAAGCAGATGTCATTCCTGTCTGTCTCACACAGCATGTGACAGTGAAGGAGTGTGGAGACACTACATACAGATATCCCTGAAGTTCAGCTGACTGTGATACTCTGGTTCTTTTGAATAGTGTTGGATATTGATTCAATTTTCCATAACATAAACACACACTAACAAAACCAAAAAACACTCCTTGTTATAAGAATGCAAGATTCTCAACTGTAATTTAAAAGTAGAGACCTCCGAGTTACAATGATAATGAATGAGAACCACACATTTTAATCCATTTAATGTATGAATCCACCCATTTATTCTGACATTTCACAGTAAAAACTAAACATCTGTTAGAGATGACAAAGGCTTTGCCACTGTGGGCCATTTAGATGCACTAAAGGTTAGATTTGCTGTTACAGTTCTTAAAAGCACAGTAAGGACAGCAAGTTTTGTGACTGAGACTTTTCTGTTGCCACAATTAGCTGTTTTCTTACATAACCATTAATGCAGTTAATGCTGTGTGACGGAGAAGGCTTGGCAGGTTTACTGAGTGTACGGTTCTTTAAACAAAAGTCACACCCTAACCTCATAATTTTTTTATTTTTTTTTTTAAACCCTCAAGGTGTAAATGCTACGCGTTTTATCCCCCAAACGTTTAGCCTGCTCACTGCTTAATGTCAGTTCTGGTTCACATTTGTAACTGATGCCACAAAGTCCCTCTAGTGTGTAAGTGTGTTTTCCCACTCTAAGCCTTTCTTCTTTTAAGCATCTCCAGATACATGCCCAGTGACTTCTGAATGGAGTCTTTGGTGATGAACTTGACAAAGTTATTGACATCCGCCTCTCTGTTAGACGTCAGCTTGTCTATGGTTTGCTTCCTTATCATGGACTTTGTGAGCTGTCTGGCGTGATCTGCAAACGAAACAAATGAACATGTAAGGACTTTTTTTTACATTTGCTGTGCATTAATATACAATTTCTCCTAGGAATACTGAAATGTGCTCGAAGTTCATTACAAATGATAAGTATTCAATTGCAGCACCTTTTATTTCTAATGTGGGAAAGTGACATTTCTAACAGGGATGATGTGCTGAAAGCTTATGCTCTTTTCCCGCCCCCTGCACATCCTCCCAAGTACTAAGATCTACTAAATACTACTGTAAAGATGGTAATACACCCATATCAACACTTCTGAGGTACGAGGTTACAGCTCCCTAGCATGCGGATTCATGCCACCACACCTTAAAACAAACATACATTGATAAAGAGCAAATTACAAGAAATCATAATAATTTTAAAAGCTCATTGTTAACAGCTCATTTTTTTTCCTACCTCCCTTGGAAATGTTCCCTGCAAGTTTATTACCTAAATAAATCTACTTTAAATAAAAGACAGTTTCCTTGATTCAGCCTTTAATAGTGTGCAGGAACTCTGGTTTTTACACCCCATGAGGCAGTAGCTTGTAGAACCACCTTGAACAGCAATGAAGTCATTATTGACTGCACGACTTTCAGTCTCACATCACTGGAGGAATTTTGGCCCATTCTTCTTTATAGTCTTACTCCAGTTCATTGAAGTTTGGGGGGGGGGATTCTTTCATGCATCAAGACACAGACTTCAAACTGTGGTCAAGTGACTTAAAGGCTGTCAGACTTTTTATTCAATTTTTTTTTTTAACCTGACATACACATGAAAATATTGTGCAGATCGAGGTGCAGCACCACAGGTGGAAAAAATGACAAGTATAACTAGAGTGGAAAGCTTAAGGTGCAGTATACCTGGAACAGCCAACCACTTAGTCATGGTCTCTGTGGCTGTAGTGAGGACCTGGTCTTCAGGCACCAACTGGTCCACCATTCCTATCTTCAGGGCCTCTGAAGGGCTGAAGAGCAGCCCTAACTGTAGGGCCATCTCTGCGGTCCGATGTCCCACTGTGTTTATCATAGTGTCCTTAAACCTGCAGGAGTAGTTTTACAGTGACAGGACATTAAAAAATAAGAAGATGGATGTAAAATGCTGATAAAACACAAAATTATTTGCAAGTCAGTTACATCGATCCGCTCTTCCCAGGGCACCGAGTTCCAGCATGATCAGATATTTTAAGGCCTCAGAAGTGATGATCATGTCTGGCCGAAGGGACGTTTTTACGATGTGCTGGGGGAACTTCAGCTGTTTACCCAGGTCAGCATGTAGCTGCCAATCAGAGGCTGTGTTGAGGGGGCAGGTTGTTAACCATGGGCGCGCCTGGGGTTTCTCTCCAGCCTTAATGAAAGAGATTGCCTTCTTCGGAGCGTGATGGTGCTTGCTGGTGCTGATTGCTGAGGCAATCTCCTCAGCAACTACTCTGAGCACCTGGTCGTGAAGCCGACAATGCCGACCATCGGCCAGGGCCTTTGGGCAGCTCACATTTCATATGAATTATTCTTGGTGTAATTTCTTACCAAAAAGGTGCTACAATGCCGAGCTGGGTCTCATTGAGACCGATGCTGTAACGAGGGTTATCTGCCATTATTCTGTAGTCACATGTCAAAGACACCAGGCAGCCTCCTGCAGGACTGGAGCCCTGGGTGAAGAATAACGAGAAGCCCACACGCTTATTTCAGTATCTTTTCCCCCCAGAATGCACCACTCTGTTCTTGTGTGAGGCACAGACAGTGTGGAGGTAGGGTGTTGGGTTGTTCTATACGTACATTCACTGCTGCTATAGTGATCATGTTGGAGCCATAGAACTTGAGCCACATCTCTTGCACAGCTTTCCAAAACTCTGCACAGTGCTCTGGACTCTTCCCATACATGTCCAAGATGTCCAGCCCAGCCGAGAACACCTTGGGCTGGCTCTGGATTTCAGAGTAAAACACATCAAGAAGTTAACTCAAAGCACACTCAGAGGGCAAACCATAGCTTAAAGTACATGTTCAAACTTCTGCTATGGAATTCTAAAGACCAGTAACACAAATGTTAGTCCTTCTGCACAAAGTTGCTTTAACTGTACCGAGGTGACGATGAGGCCTCTGCAGCTCTTGTCCATCTCCAGCTTCTCGAGAGCGATGCAGACATCAGTGAGAAGCTCTAAACTAAGACTGTTGACAGGAGGACTCTGCATGCGCATCACTGCCACACCTGCAGAGACACAGAGGCGATGATCATTCACTTGAATGCTGCAGTGATCGCTGCGTCAGGAAACCTGTGATGGAGATTTTGCATGGTTTGTGTCTCCTGATGACGGCAGTCGTCGATCTCGAATTAGTCATCGGTCTCCCTCCCTGAGAGGAAGGACAAACAACCTGAATGATCGCCGGCCTGCTGCACTTTGTATCCGACTGATGAACTCAATGGGGTAAGATGATATTGATTTGTACGGGTGTATCCAATGGGTTGATGGGCTTAGTTGCTTTACTTGGATTAACACTTCAATTGGACTGACAGTGATGTGAGAAACTCATCAACATTATCTTCACCTCAGCGGTCTCCCAGCGGCTTGGCTCTGCTCTGGGTGTGGAGAGAGGAGGGGCTTTGGGGGCAGTCACACTGATAAATTCTTTTCTACTTTAATTGCCCACATTATTAGATTTTACTCTACAAGGCACTGAGGCTATCAATATCAATGACACACACACCCCTATATAAGTCTGAGAGAAGCTCCTAACCTCAGTAAACACTTTCCTGATGACTTTATGGGCTCAGTCAGTCACCAGAGTACCAGATCCACATATTTTATTTGGCAGGTTTTTTGTTTTTTTGCCCCTCCCGATGCTACCTCTGTCTCCTCGCAGTCAGACTGGGAGGCGGGTAATATATAAGGTGATATTTATTTTATAGTATAATAAATATACTAACATTCTGTTTCTGATGTAGAAGAAGATTTTATCAAAGTGTATTGCACCTCCCTGGGTTGGTAAATACCCTCGAGTATCAACAAATATTGTTTTAAATATTCAAACAATTGCTCTTTTGCCAGGTTTGCATTATCCATCACGCTGCTCTAAACCTGCTACGCACCTCAGCTTTTAAAAATGCTCTTTTTATACTTGACAATAATTTTTATTTAATTTCATTATAATGCAGCTTTGGTGAGTCGTAGGTCTGTTAACAGTCGGAGTACTTCTGTTGTGGCTGCCCTTTCACCAGCACAGTCTGTATTAGCAAAATGCTCACCTGTGCTCTGGTCAAAATCCACTTTGATCTTCTGTGAGGTGGAGCTGCTCCTCCGCTGAGCAACAAGGACAGGAGACATGCGAGCAGCACCATGATTGCTGCAGGAGGACAGCTGGGACAGAAGACCTGCACAGAAACACAGAGCACAGTGGGTCAGTTCAAAGACATCGGTCACAAAGTAGCAACACACACACCCATTCAAAAGACAATGAAACCTAAGGACATCCAAAGGCTAGTTTAAAGCCATACAGCATAATTATTATAGAATTTGATATAATATGTATCAATGTGCAGTCATCTTATAGTTAGAAGTGATCCAGAGTTGAAATGATGCACGAAAATATCTTTTTCTTTCGCCAGTGAACAGAAAAACAAATGTTTCTTGTGAGCTTTTGTTTTCAGAGCCTCTGTGATAGACAACTAAAGCTAACAGTTGGCATGCAGCGCATAAAAAACCCCACACTTGAGCTGAACACGCGTTAAGCCTCGTATGTAATTCCCTCTCAGCTCCCGTGTCGTGGGTGAGTGACACAAAGAGACATGTACGGAGAGTTTGTGCTGCGACCTTTGCTCCAGTTTCTGCAGTGCACGGTCGGCGGCAGCAGCGCGGGGAGTTTTAGGAAATAAAAACGCACAAACTCAAACTTTCTCCCCCCCAAGAAACTCCCAGACTTACCTTTTAAACCAGGCTTGGTTCTCAAACATACCCTGAAAGCCATTTTCTATCGCTCAGACAGTCACGTCCGCTCGTTTTCTTCTTTGACTTGTGGTCTTCTTCACCGGGTTTTATATAAAGGGCTTTTAGTTTGATTGTGTTGTGACCGAATAGCGCCATCTTCTGGTTGGCTGGCTTTATGATTTTAAATCCTTTCAAAGAATCCTCTCCTCCTCAATAATTTCTTTTCTGATTTTTTTTCTTGAGCCGCCCCTCATCTCTTCATGTTTTGTAAGGAAAATATAAAATTGATGCAGCCATTTAGGTGCAAACAAACATACAAATACAGTATATGAGGCAAAAACAGAGTTTGTGCAATTCTAATAAGCTTGAGAGTACAATATTTGGTGTGAGGCGTTTTATCCTTCAACACAACCTGAACTCTCTTAGTTCCATGACAGGGCCGTACTTTAGTATTTGCTGGTTTATACCTGTTTCTTGAGGACATGACTTGCAGATGCTGTTCATCTGCTGTAGATGGGTTTTTAGTCCCGTCACTTGTTCTTTTGTCCTCCACTTGTCCAGTTTCTTCAAACTTTTTGAGGACATGCTGCACATCATCCCGAGATATGCACATATGGTGAGTCGGGATTGTCCTTGTTTTTCTCAAAGGTAATCCTTCTTCCTGCTGATATGCCCTTTGATTATGGGTAACTATAATATTGGTACTGTACATCCATATATTCATAAAGTTTCATAAAGAAAATCACTCCTATAATCGGCTTCACTGCTCTTGTGCTCCAGTCAGTCATACTCAGCACCCGATCCTGCAAACCTCTCTTCATTTACACTGATGGCCCACTGAACCCAGGAAACATGGGTGATCCACAGAAGCAAGACAGGAAAAACAATCAAAACATTGAGCTCAGTCTAATTAACAGACTGACATCTATACCAAAATAAACAACAGAAACTCATCGTGTGATCAATAATCACACACCCCACTGATAATGTTTACGAGCTGGGTATAGTGAAACGAGGGATGGAAGATCTGCTGGTAATAAAGAAAATCCAGGATTACCAACTAGCCAACATCCCTGAGACTCGAAGAAACCTCATAAATCATAAATCACCATATAATCAATAAAAAATACAAGGTACTTAAAAGCTACTTTTTGTACATTTCTGATCTTAAAACCTTCCAAAATTAACTAAAGCTATCAAAATAATCCAAAAATGTTCAAAAAATCAGTTTTGTGTTGAAGAGACATCAACTGAAGTTGAACTAGAGCAGGACTGTACGTCTGTGCAATACCAGTTTGTGCAAAAAGATAGTACATCACATTAATGTAATTCATTATTTAACCAGGCGAGTCACTGAGAAGCATTTTTATTTACTATGGTGAAACCCCGCCCCCTGAAGAAATGGGGGCAGGGCTTACAAAAAATACAGCAGCAGCTCCCTGGTGGTTTAAGTTTTAGTTAAAATTTGCAGAGAGTGAATTAAATAAGCAGAAGAGAATGGATAGAATACTATATGTCCCTTTAAGGACATTATCAGCATCTATGGATGTAGATATACTTTAACTCGATCCTCTTCCACTTATCCAAGTCAGGGTCGTGGGGGCGAGGAGTCTATCCCAGCGGCCATAAGGCAAGAGGTACACTCTGGACAGGTCACCACTTTGTCACACGGCTAACACAGAGAGATCATTCATGCTCACATTCACACCTACCACAAATTTCAAATCACCAATTAACCTAACCCCAATAACTGCATGTCTGGACTGTGAGAGGAAGCCGGAGGACCCGGAGAGAATCCACACAAACACGGGGAGAACATGCAAACGCTGCACAGAAAGGCCTGGGTCAGACAGTGGATTCAAAGCCAGGACCTTCTTGCTGTGCCACCGTGCTACCTATTTTGTGCTCAGTCAATGTAAAATTGTATTTTAGTGAACTGCTTCAAGTTTTTGTCTATCAAGAAAAGAACACATCATAGACATCATTTTATTGTAGAAGTACTGTGTGGCAGAAAACAATTATTTTCATTGCCAAGTCTGACAGCTAGAAAAACAGCCCATTTCCATTCTGCTGGCAACTGACCTGAGCAATGATATGACTTCCTTTAAAACTAAATTATCTCTATGAGCTTCAAAAGCTCATAAGATGGCTCATCCCTTCCTGGAGCGTTTTTTGCTCTAGGCGAAACCATGAACAAAGTCACTGAGCTCCTTACACATGCACATTTCACCCACATCTAACCAACTGTTAACCCTCTGAGGTATAAGTCATCATCATTGACAAACCCTCACCCTGACCCTAACTCTAACCTATGAAATCATATGTATTTTTTTTTTAAAAATATACTCATTGAATTGTTCTCACAAATCCTTGCAAACAGATGACAAAGAAAATAATAATTGTAGTAAATATGGAAAACTTTATCCAAAATACTACTTAAAAGGTAGAGCAGGTCATCTACTAATTGGAAGGTTGGTGGTTCCAACCCTGGCTGCTCCAGTCTGCATGCCAGTGTATTCTTGGGCAAGATACTGAAACACCAGTTGCTCTTTGATGCATTCATTGGAGAACATCTATCATTCTATGATCAGAGATTTTTGTGTGAATGAGTGAATGAGGCATGTTGTATAAGGCTGTCTAAAGCGCTACATAAGAACACTTACTGTTTGCTGTTGGGATTAGGGTTAGCACTTATGATGGCTTAGACCGCAGACCGAGCAATGTCTTATATATCCAGATATTAAAATTGTGTTCGGCATCACTGCTGACTTCTGTCTGTACTGACTATATTAGTTGTAGAGAAACAAAAACAGTCAAATTCCTGACAAAAAAAGCTGATTCTGAAAGTTATTGATTCAACAATGGACAATGCTTCAAATACAAAGATTACTGAAGTCTCCAAATCCTAACATGTGGATGCCTTGCACACCTCGTAGTCCAAAAGATCTGTAGCATCACCATTCTTTAAAGGTGGGCACCCACAATTCAGTATCAGACAAGTGGAAAATAAGATCACCATCGACCCTCCCATTTATGAGTTTGAGTTTTACATAAAGGTAAAAAAAAAGTTTTTTTTTAAATTATTTGGGATCACTTGGATTATCAACAAAAAATTATATTTGACCACCAAAATATTTATCCTGGACTCCATGAGAATATTTGTGCCAAATTTGAAAACATCACCTTAAGACCACTTTGATATATTGTGCTCACAAGTCTTCATGTTTTATGACCTCCACCTTTAAATACAAATTAAAAACTGCTCCAATGAAGGACGGTGATTTGTAGATCGTTATGAGACAGGAGTAAATGGTCAGACAACACCTTTGAGTAAAATATGTGAATTTATTGTCCTGTTAGGAACTGAGCTAAGCTAACAATCTAAGAGGTTTTTTTTTTTAAACTCACTATTAGAAAGTTATTTCTCTTAATCCTTTAATTTTCCATTTCAGAACTATAAATAGTCACGTGAAAAATAAAGTTCGTCACAAACTAAGAACAACCGTTCTGCTTCTATAAGAATCAAGAGAATAAACCTGGTTAATTGATAATCAGCGAGCATCAGCGCCCCTATAAAAGCAGAAAGTTTGGCAGTTTGCTGGTCTGAAACATTCAGGTATTAACACAATGGCCCAGGTGTGGACATCTCAGCAAATTCACCCCAAGCTCAGACTGTGCAATACTCAGACAAACTCCAAAAACCCCCGAGAGCTACATCTCATAGCCCTCGATTAACATGTTGAATGCTAATGTTCATGACAGCACAATTAGAAAAAGGACAAGAATGGCTCATATTGGATGTGTTGTATGAGAAAGCCTCTTCTCTCTAAAAAGGCAATCAGAGAAAAGGTTTACAAAGATACATCTGAACAAGAACAAGATGTCTTGAAACAAGTTTGATTTCATTATGACATGAAACAGCCAGTGGCATCTTAGCAAACATTAAGTGGCATAGTGTAAAAGGGGTATGTGGTGTGCAGGGTGCTGTAGACAGTAAGTGAGAGAGAGAGAGGTATAAGAAAGAGAGTCAAAGAGCAAGAGAGAGAGATTGTAGGTGTGTAAGTCACAGCCAAGGCAGACGTGTGTGCCCCACAGCAGAGATACATGACACGCCGAGGCTCATCTCAGTCAGTGAGTACATTATTTTAAGTTATAACTGTGTTTTTGCATGTGGCAAATTTTTCAATCTGAAAATGCTAATATGTAGTTTTAGCTTTTTTTCCCCAAATGATGCAACAAAACTGACTTTTTGTTGTTGTCTTTGTTTTCATTGATATTATTTGTTTCACGTGGTAAAAAAAAGTTGTTAGGAAGGTTCAATAAAAGCTTGGAGAAATGGACCATCACAATCAATATTGAATATGCCTGCCCCATATTTGTACGTTGGTTTTCTTGATGTTAATAAAGTTGGATTGTGACATTTGAAGCTAATTGTTGAGGGCAGATGTAAACACTGCTGTACTCTATAATGTTGTTGTTAACCTTTAATTTTACTGTACTCACTTACATCACCAACATTTTGTCTTGTAAACCCGTCTAAAAGTGTTTTTTTCCTCGTTCCACCTGGACCGTCTTTTCTCTCCCCTGAACATCCCCGTCAGCGTCGGCCCTTATCGAGCGTCATAGGAAATCCATCAGTGTGCGTCACCTCTGCACCCTGTAACCTGAGGGGCGCACTCCGCTGCTTTCCCTGCTGTCAGTTTTCTTGTCGATGCCCAACCTCCCCCCCCCTCGCACCCCATCCATCATGGATTTGATGGATGTAGACGGGGGCAGTGGCTGTGGAGAAAAAAACTGCGGCCTTACATCCGGCTTCCCGGAGGACTGCTCCAACCAAGAGTGCCACTGGGAGGAACCTATGTTTGGACTGATTGAATTAGGTGGGTAAAAGTAGTGATGAATAAGGTCTTAGAAATAAAAATAAAAACCTGAAGCTACAGTGCATCTTGCTCTTTAGAAAGAAACAGAACAAACTGTTGATTTAAGGAAACTGTGGTATCTGAATATTTCAAAGTCGTCATTATTGGAGATTTTCTCTTACGGTGTTAAAGTAGTTTGGGAGTATAATGCTGTGTTCAGAGTATTGTTGAGTATTGCTTGATTCACTCCAGAAACTTGATTTGCTCTCTACATGTGGTTTTAGGCTACAGGATAGGATTGGTTTCTTGAGTTGTGCAACTCATCAGCAATGGACCGTCTTGTGAGATGTCCGTGCTAGCTTGCATGGTTGCATGCCCCTATTGTTAGTTAAATTTGTCAGTATCAGTAGTAAACTGTATCTGATGTAAACATGGCATAAGGCCTGTAAATCGAATGCCAGAGGCTTGTTTGCTTAACATAAAGGTTGTAAATGGAGAAATAACTAGCTTGTCCATGTTTCAACAAAATTCAAAGACTAGTATTTTAAAGCCTACAAAGTATTAAACTAGGTTTCTTTTCCTTTCCTTTTCTTCTTTTTTTGTGAATGAGCTTTTTGTGTTTTTTCACAAGACCCAAGCTAGCACTCTCCATTTCCACTTTTTGTGTCACAGAGCATATATATAAAAGTGTATATAAAAAGAATCACAACATCTGGTTATTGAAGTTGCGTTTTGAAGGCTCAAGCTGTGCATATTTCCATCACAATTATGATGTTTTAAATCCAGACTTTACAAGCAGGGGGTTGGATCAAATTGAGAATCTGAGAGACGCTGCAGCCTTATCATTGACTGGTTTTATTTTCTCTTTTTATGCAGTCAGTGAAAAGGAAAGGGGGGCAACTCATCTAGGAAAAAAGGGTTGAGGTCCTCATTAGAGTCAGAAGCTTTTCCATGTGACTGACAAGTTGCTAGCCTGTGAACATACCATGTTCACAGGTAGATCCACTCTGCTTTCTCTGACTCCTTTTTCAAAGTATCAAGTTGGCAGTGGTGGTAATATGAGGACATGATTCTAGCTACACTTTTTGTGTAGAATCTAGGCTATCTGGAAATGTTGATCTTTTTCATTATCTGTGCTGAAAAGGCATGCCCGTATTTATTATCGGGCTATGAGGAAGATACGTCTGTCAGATTTTACATTTTAAACATGTTAGTGAACATATGCTGTATTAGCAACACAACATGATTTTATTGTTCTGATGAAAGCACATAATTATTTCTTCTCACAGTGTGCGTGACTGTGATTTACATCCCCCTGATGTTATCTGGCCTCCTGGGAAATATACTAACAATTTTGGTGGTTTGGCTGCGTCCACACATGAGAACCTCCACCTACCTCTACCTGAGCAGCATGGCCGTTAGTGATCTGCTGATACTCCTGCTGCTGCCTCTGGATTTATATAAGGTATCTATTGACACAGTGCATATTTTGTAATGCATGCATGTTGTGGCACTAAGCAATCAGATCATGATCTTAGTTAGGATCAGGGTCGAGTCACAGAAAATCACTCCATTGGGTAAACAAAGCAGGCACAATAGATTTGCTTCCTGTTTGTGTTTTCTAGTAACTGTTTAAAGATGTTATTGTTGCCTTCCCCTCCGGGGGATCCCTGCCTCTAAATTAAGTTTTGTTACACTGAAAGCTTGTGTCACACTTAGAGCAATCTTAAATCACTCTTCTATCGCGGGCTCTGAACAATCACTTTAAGTATGTGGATAAATAACAAGTCATAATTTTGTTAGTTGCATCATGTTCCTCTTGCAGTGTTTAATCTACCCAGGCTGTGACACGTGAAATGACAAGACTAACTTAATTAACACAAAGGAAGACAGATCTGTCCTTTGATTCTGTAAGATGCCAAGAGCTTGAAGAGCAAATGTTACAACTAACCCATATTTTGCCACAATAATAAAGAGCCCTAATAAGTTTTTTATTTTTTCTGTCATACATATTGTCAGAATGGGAAATATTTAGTAAAATATGGTTTACATAACGAGGTCTGTGTATGTACAAACTCAAAGACAGGGTTCAGACTGATCTGAACTGACAGTTCAGAAAACAGCGAAAACCCTAATAATCAGACGACCATCTATGAGCACACATTTTGGTGATAGCAGGAAGGAAAAACTCCCTTTTAACAGGAAAGAAACCTCCTGCAGGAGCTGGCTCAGGGAGGGGTGGTCACCTGCTGTGACTGGTTTGGGGTGATGGGAGGAAGACAGCACTCTGTATGATTTCATAAAGAGAAAAAATCTTTAAAATAGTCATCTGAAGCATACAGTTAATCAACAGAAGGACCAACAGGAAGGGTGGCATTAAAGGAGCTAAAACAACTCAGTTCACTGGGGATGATCTGGGGATGGCACCAATGACCAGTGTGAGACAAATAAGGATCATTGTGAACTTTGTTTGTTGTTGAATATCTGTGACAGCTAGGGCTGCCACAAACGATTATTTTGATAGTCGACTAGTCACCGATTATTTTTGCGATTAGTCGACTAATCAGATCATTCATCCATTGGACCTAAAACGTACAGCTTATTGCATCAGCATGCATCTGCTCTTATATAACTATCATTAGGTTACAGCTTGAAGTGTTTAAGGTATGTGCTAACTAAAAATAAAGATAAGATGATAGTTTATTAAATGTTTAAGAAAATTTGCAGATTGTCTTGGTGGAGTTTAATAAACTCAGCCGTCTGCTCCTTGCTATCTAAAATATAACAGGACACTGGAGTAAATTCTCGACCATCTCACACTTAATCTCAGCCAAACCGATTTACTCAGGAAAAAATAAAACACTGAAAAAAGCCAAACAATAAGATTTTTAAGTAATCTAATTGAATTATAGATCATATTTAACATGAGTAGCGAAAGACCGCAGGGGGTCTGAGAACGATGTGCCGGGAGTTGGCTGTTCTCGCTGGCTCTAGTGAGCCTTGAACCCCCGGCTAACTATCGAGCTGGTGGGTAACAGACGTCTCCAAAAACGTCGAAGCACTTTTGCAAATATGCGATTTCTTGATAAATCGAGCAGATATTTGAAGTTTACGCAGCTATATTCTCGCCTGAAAATATCTTAAAATTTTATTTTGTGACCCAGAAAGAGTAATAAGAGTAATATTAAAACTAAGTAGCTGCCGCCATTGTTGGAAACTGAAATTGGCTGGGCCGCGCTATGAATTCTGGGATAGGTTGGGCCACGAAGGATACACCCAACCCATCCTTCAAATCTGGGGAAAAGGAGGACGCATTTGTCAGCCGCATTTGAAGGAGTCTTCGAATCTAATCACGACATAATCGTGACTAGTCAACTAATCTCAGCCCTAGTGACAGCACAGTGGTGTAGTGGTCATACTGGACCAGTTGGGGCAATTTATGTGGACTTGTGTGGAGTTTGCATGTTCTTGGTGTGCCTATGGGGGTTCGCTCTGTTAGGTTAGGTGGGCATTGACTGAAAACGATACCTTTTGTCTTGGAGCATGATAAGTAGAAAATTATGAATTTTCCTTATAATAAAGCAGTATTCAGAATGTTCATTTAAACTAAGCAGCTGAGGTAATATTAAAGTCTTGTTCTTATCTGAGTATGTTGACATGCTATGCACTGCCCACATATTCTTTACAGATTAACAAAAGGTATAAAATGCAATCAGAGGAAAATAATTGTTCTGTCTCTCCAAGCTCTGGAGGCCCAGACCCTGGCCCCTAGGAGACCTTGCCTGTAAGCTGACTATGTTCCTCTCAGAGTGCTGCACCTTCTGCACCATCCTCCACATCACCTTCCTCTCCCTGGAGAGGTACCTGGCAGTCTGCTGGCCAATCACAGCCAAGACAGTGGTGACACGGCGCAGAACCCGGGCCATCATAGGCTGCCTCTGGCTGAGTGCGGCTGTGAGTGCTGCACCAGTGCTGGTCATGGTTGGAGTGGAGGACGTTGGAGGAGAGGAGCTCGGACTCGTCCAGTGGAAGGAAGACGGAGGGTGGACAGGCAGGGAAGGAGATCAGGGAGGGTTTATGATAGGTGGAGGAGGAAAAGAAAGCAAACACATGATGATGTTGGATGGAGGTATAGAGGGAATAAAGTGGGGTGAAAAAGAGACAAAGAGTTGGGAGGAACGAGTCGGTGAACTGAAATGGATCGGAGAAAAAGTGGAGACCGAAACAGCAGAAATAGATAACAGGCCACCAGAAGACAAAGGTGAAATGAAACATGAAAAACACACAGTTGAGGACGGAAGGGAGGGAGACAGAAAGATGGGATTTAAGGGAGAGCAGCAAAACAAAAAGGAAGACGAGGGAGGAGGAAAGGATGGAAGCTCCAATGAAGGCCGTGGGGGAGAAACTGACAAGAGAGAGTGCCGCTGTACACATTTCGCCATCTCCTCTGGCCTGTTGTCGGCCATGATGATTCTCTCCAACTTGTATTTCCTGGTACCCCTCTGCATTCTGGGATTGGTATATAGTCTGATTGGGCGCACACTGTGGCTCCGCCCAAAAAGCAGCCGTAGAGACCAGAGTCACAGGAACACTGTCAAAATGCTGGGTGAGGAAAAAAACACACACACACACACACACTAATGAATGCCTAATCCTAACCCTTAGCCCAAACCTAACCATAACCTAATTGTAACCCTGACACTAAAGCCATATTTTGAGTCTCAAAAATACCTTCAAGCTCGTGAGGACATACAAATCCTTATGTACCCATAAAATATCCCAAACAATCAGAAAATATAGAAATATGACTACTACAGTATGTTTCGGACCATAAGGCGCACGGGATTATAAGGCGCATTAAGCGAAACAAAACAGTC
>VUQG01040772.1:14829-34412 GCA_015106755.1 Etia nguti
CTATCTTTTTTTTTTTTTTTTTTTTTTTTTTTTTGGCTTATTTATCACATTTAGATGTTTCAAATCATCAAACAAATAATAATATTAGACAAAGATAACATGAGTGAAAACAAAATGCAGTTTTTAAATGATCATTTCATTTGTTAAAGGAAAAAAAGCTATTCAAACCTATCTGGCCCTGTGTGGAAAACTGATTGCGCCCTAAACCTATTGAAAGGTCGTGCTGCCCTTAGCAGCAAGAACTGCAGTCAAGTGCTTCAGATAGCTGGCAATGAGTCTTTCACATCACTGTGAAGGAATTTTGGCTGACTCTTCTTTGCAGAATTGTTTTAATTTCTTCCACATTGGAGTTTTTTTTAACATAAAAAATCAATTTAAAATTAGATTAATGCACATTTGGAGGTCATTTTTGTAGGTCAGCCACAATCCAGGTAGGCTTGGATATCTTTTTTCTCATAATAAATTAAATCGTCATTTAAAAACAGCATTTTGTGTTTATTCCGGTTATCTTTGTCTAATATTAAATATGTTTGATGTGAAAGATCTAAGCGTGACAAATATGCAAAAGACTAAGAACTCGCAAAGGAGGCAAGTACTTTTTCACTGCACCGTGTGCTCTGTTCGTTTTAATAATCTATATTTATAGTGATTTTTTTATATTACTCTACTTATTAGCATAGTAATTATGAAATAAACAACATCTCAATGTTGCCACCCTGTAAAAACCCGTCTGGTCATCATTTCCGGTTTTGAAATGTGCTCTGTAAATATACTGACTTGACTCAACCTGTCTAACGTCAGTAAGGAGAAACCCATGAAACAGGTTTAGCTTGTTATAATCATTCATCCTGTCCATGCCAACCAGTTATTACTTCATTATATTTGTCTCCATTTCACCACAGGGAACAAAATCAGCTTTACTCAGTTTGTGCTAAAATGTATTATATTCAAAGGTTTTATTTGCAGTTCATAAAAATATTGAAGCAGCCCAGTTTTAAATGGCTCACAACAGTAAGGGTGCTGAATACTATTAGAAAATGTATCATTATCCATGCATGTCCACCAGAGGAAGCAAGCAATGATACACAGCTCTGTAGTGGATTGCTAAACCAGCACACTTGACAGTATTTAACTTGTTAAATGCTTGTTTGACACAAACTAATACCAGCTTAAAAAGCAGAATTTGATGTAGAAACACATGCACGTGGATTTTATCTTACCTTAATTTTTTTCATAACTTACCCCCCACCACCTCTTTAATTCACATTTCAATATGAGAGCAAATAATGCATAGATTCAAACTTGGGTCATCCATCACAACTAAATCATTGCTGTGGAGTATGTATTGCCTCATGGTAAGTAAATGTTCTTTTTAAATCCTATTTTTAAAAAAAAAAATATATATATATATATATATATATATATATATATATATATATTAACATTACTTATAATTAAAAAAAAATTGACAAGAAATGCTAAAACTGCTATGGGTTGATAAAAGTGGCTCACATGCCAATGCTGAAAGTAAACAAGGCTTGCAGTGTTCACCTAGAAAACAAGAACATGATACACAGCAAGCAGGCTTCATGGGATATAAGTAAGAGTGCAGAGATTTATAGTTCATAGACATAATCTCCTTATGTTCTCATTTAATATGATTCTTGCTGCTCTACTGAGCAGCTGTAGAGCTGGGACCAAATCTTATCACTGAATCGTATCCTTTCACTGAACCAAATTAAACCCTATCTTGCGAGAAAACTGTAACTAACCCTCAGAGCCACTGCTGTCCTTTTGTCTAAGATCTGTGGGAGTTTAGAGGGTTTAGAATATGTTCCTGGACTTTCAGTAAGCTCTTCTTTCTTGTTTGGCTAAATCTGTATTATTTCAAAAATGCTAAATACTCCGCACTAATCTTTCTGGTTGCTTGACTCGGGTACAGCTGAAAATGAAAAGTTCATTAACCGAGCTTCTTGTTTCCCCATCACAAGTAGATATTAGGATGCAATTTAATTACTGATCACTTTTCCTGAAAGCTATATTAATGGAGCTCTGAATTAATATTAACTAATGATGAAAAATCACCTGTCCCTATCATCCATTTAATAATTTGTCTCCATCATTTAAAGCAGCGCATCAACACCTCCCACTTTCAGCCACTGTTACTGTATGCATAAAAAAACAAGATATGTTACATATAGTGCAGGTGCATTTACCTATTTGTGTATGAGAATGATATGCGGCTAGTGAACATGTATATTTCAAAGTATTTACTGATGTGCATCTGTTAGTATTTGCCAGCTGTTAACTTTAAAAGGTGTCTTACAAAGACCTCAAACCTGAACTCACTGCAAAGCTCTTGGTCCACATTTTTTTCATCTATAATGTCATAATTCATACATTCACAGCTTAGGAGCTCAAGTTATTTCCTCTAATCTGGGAGGAGAGTATTTAAATCGGCCACAGATGAAGACTGAGGGTCACAGGAGGAGGAAAGCACCAGCTTGGTTGTAGGACGGGTAGGAAACACACCTTTTCAGGGAACGGGGTAAAGTCTGAGCCTCTGTAGGGTAACAAAAAAACTGGGTAAAAGACAAGGGGAAAATGATCTTCCTAATGGACCTCCAGATGATGCTTCTAGATGTGATTTACTTCATTCTGAGAAATTCTTTGCGGGTTATCTTGCGTCCACGCACCAAGCCCATTGATGGCGAGCTGGCGCTCATAACCGGATCAGGCGGTGGCCTGGGTCGTCTCTTTGCTCAGGAATTCACCAGGCATGGGGCAGAAGTGGTTCTGTGGGACATTAATAGCAATTCCAATGAGCAGACAGCCAAGCTGGTGCGTGAGATGGGGGGAAAGGCGTACACCTACACAGTGGATGTAACCAGCCGGGAAGATGTGTACCGCAATGCAGCACTTATGAGAAAGGACCTCGGCCGGGACGTTACAATACTAGTGAACAATGCTGGAGTGGTGGCTGGGAAGCGCATCCTAGACTGTCCTGATGAGCTGATTGAGAGGACTATGAAAGTCAACTGTCATGCTCTGTTCTGGGTAAGAACTTTATGATCAAAATCAAATGTATAGAAGACATTTTCCCAAGTGATGAAGCTTCATAATTGAGTGGTTAAACAGTCCAGATTTACTTAATCTTTCCAACTTTCTTGGTAGCTGGATATACTGTAGATGCCAGTGTATCACAGAATTTTGGATGTTAAGCTTTGGGGCTTATCATAGCTGTTTTTCTTTTTTTCTAACTTGATTATCCAGAACAAAACTGTGTATTTTGGTGAAAAGAAAATGTGTCCCTGTCTAAGTATGCAACTACCATTGCAAACTATTGATCAGAAATCAGTGACTCGACAAACATGTTTAATGTCACTAACCGTGTATATCAAGAAGATAAATGCTGAAAGTTAATCAGTTGTGAAAATGCCAAAAGCTGGAACAAAAGGCAGAACAGTTTAGCAGCGCATCACATACAATACACATTGCACAATCAAACCATAGCACATCTTTGGCCAGTAACTTTTACCAACTAAAATTCAGGGAGCTGGAATTCTTGCTTTTGGATTTCATACTGGATAATCTTTTTACAGTCGGCTGTATACAGAGCATGTTATTGTGCAAACGCAGAGGGACACTTGAAATGTAAAATTGCTTTGCGTCAAGAGCATTATCCCATTCACCCTATGGACTAGCAACTTTGACGTCAATCCTCTTAAGAAGGAGGTGCTTGTGCAACATAAGCTACGCACAACAACCTTCACATTGAACAGTATTTAAGTCACATTTAAGAACACTGCACAGTTTGTTGCCTCATTCCATTTTACTGCTATGACAATGGATGTTTGTCTGGTTGTTCCTATGCGTGGGTCTCAGACAGTGAAGGCTTTCCTCCCCCAAATGAAGGCCCAGAATCACGGACACCTAGTGACCATTGCCAGCGTCCTCGGTCTTTTCAGCACAGCTTGTGTGGAGGTGAGCCAAGGCAGGAGAAACACCACTGCAATAAGTCTATATGAGAATATAACTAATAAGAATATGGCAGCTTTCTTATCGTGTTTTACACAGTTCTCTCACAAAGTCCCAAAATCAAGTAACACATTAAAATGCATATAACGGCACTGGCAGTCAAAGCAGGGCTGGCAAATCACAAATAATGAATATTCAGCATCTTTAAAAGCAGCGTGAATAAGCGCTGATGGATAGATTTTTTTTGTGGTAGGATTACTGTGCCAGTAAGTTTGCCGCAGTGGGCTTCCATGAGTCTCTGGCCCACGAGCTGCTGGCTGAGGAGGTAGAAGGAGTGAAGACTACTCTTGTGTGTCCCTACATCGTGGACACAGGCATGTTTGAAGGCTGCAAGATAAGGTACGCCAAAATAATAATCAAATACAGTTAAGTTCCAAAAAATGTGGAGAGTGAAACAATTTTCTGAAATTAGTCTCTCTTTACTGCCACAACAGATACATCATGAAACAATGACGATGTGACAAGACTGCAGACTCAACCTTAAATCAAGGCGTTTAACTAAAAACATGTATTAACTGTTGAGGAATTACTGCCATCTTTATCCAGAGCCCCCGATTTTCTGTTAATTGGAAATGTCACTGAAGACCTCTTTAATGAACAGGGCTATTTTTCTGTAATTATTTATTTATTTTCCTTTTTTCCCATGAATTAGAAGGTAAAAGGACTAGCGTTGACTATCAAGGTAGTATTTTGACTCTAGAAGCTATTGCTGTGAACAAGTAAAAGAGGTTTCTACAGAAATAAAAACAAAACAAAAATCCATCAGTTTGGTACATTCAGGAACATTAAATTAAGATAAACTACACACAGGTTTATTTTTTAGGTTTATCTCTATTCATCTATGTAGAAGACTAGAAAAAAGAGAAAATATAGAGTTCACTAGAAAGTATGAACAATTCATCACCCTCATGTATGCTAATATGTTAACCTTTTTTTTAAGCCTCAAATTACTAATAAATGTTCATTTTAAAATCCTCAAAATACATTTGAGAGTCTAAAACTGGTAACTAACTTTTGAACTAATTAGTAGTTACTGTTAATCTCTGGCTCTCTTCCAAGCATGTCTTTGTACTGTCTTCATCCACTCACCCCCAACCGGTTGCGGCCCTCCCTGATCCTGGTTCTGCTGGAGGTTTCTTCCTGTAAAAGGGAGTTTTTCCTTCCCATTGTTGCCAAAGCGCTTGCTCATAGGAGGTCATATGATTGTTGGGGTTTTCCCTGTTTTCTTTGCATTACTGTAAGGTCTTTACCTTACAATATAAAGGTAAAGGGTGTTGTGATTTGGGGCTTAATAAATAAAAGTGAACTAATTTGAACTGAAAATTGAATTGAACTGATAATTTAATTGGTAATTAAAAATTAAAGGTCTGTTTTTCAGTTGTAGCTTGCCACTGCCACTGACAGTCCTAACATTTTCACTCCTAACTCTAAAAATTTTTTGAATGTCATAGTTTAGACACAAACAAGGAAAGTTTAGTCTGTAAACCTGAATATACCTCACTCACATACACATAAAGATCCATCATTCTTTGAGGCTCAATCATAGAAGGCTAAATCTAATTTTGCTCTTAAAAAGACAAAAGAAATGTCCTCAGATACTCAATGACACAACCTATGTATGCGTCTATTGCTAATGTTCCATGTTGCTTGATATTTTAAGTGTTCCTTGATGTTAGGGAGGAAGTGGAACTGCTCCTACCCCCTCTGGAGCCCCAGTATTGTGTTGAGCAGGCTATGAACGCCATCCTGGTAAACCAGCCATTAGTGTGTATCCCTCGCCTCACCTACCTGCCTGTTCTTTTCAGGGCGTAAGTCTCACAACCACCTTCACTTTTTCCAGGTACTAAATAAAGATGAATGCTTTTCAAAAATGTCCTTTTCTATCCATTTTTCAACAGCTGATTACCGTATTTAAGCTTCTACTGTCTTTGTTCTTTTTCAGGTTGTTGCCATGGGAATCTAATGTGACTGCTTATCGCTTCATGGGTTCTGACAAGTGCATGTACCCCTTTATTGAAACCACAAAAAAACAAGTGACAAATGGCTCTGTTGCAGTCGCCTAGTCATACATTTTTACACAAAGAAACAACTTTAGGAGTACAAATGTTAACAATAACTTCAAAAATATTTCAAAGGGTCCACAATACATCAGACAGGACAAAAAAAAGGAAAGGAAAAAATTGTGGGTTTTGTGAACAATAGGCCAAATTGTCCATCTGCAGCCATGAGTCAGTCAAATGGAAATAATAAAACGGACTTTACATTTTCAGGCTGGTCATTTGGAAGTCTGTACTGGATGACAACTCAGCCAAGTAGTCATCAGCCTCCAAGAAGATTTCAATAATGCTCATATGAAATGTAAAGTGCCCTTGAAATGTTTTCACCATAAATCTGTGAAATGCCCAAACAGTGATTAAATCCTACACTGATCCAAATGGGAAAGCTTCCTTAATAGCTGTTATGCAATCCTCTATACTGTGTTATATTCACATATAATAAAATGACCTAAAACAACACCTACAAATGCTGTTAGAACACAGCAAGCGATGCGTCTGGTGCATTGTTATCCTATAAAGATCATAAGCATGCAAGTGAGCAAAAGTAAGTAACACTGCAAAAGGGGAATTTTACTAATCTTTCTCTATGTAGACGAAGAATAATAACCTTATAATGTGTCTAGTGTTTATGATGTATTTTGAACTTACATATAAAAATATCTAAGAACTCTCCCTTCTAAAAAAAAAAAAAAAGAAAAAAAAGAAAAAAAAGATGCTTCGCTCCACTGACTGACTGCTAATATGGACTTTTGAGTGGAAAAATTCTGGACAAACTGCACTTGCAGATCATGCATGTATGAGTGCACGTGTATAGAGTTTACATAGCGGAAGAAGGCTACAAAGTATTGCTAATCTCACAAGACAGCAGTGATGCAGTGCAACACAGTCACTGGCCAAACATTCTGTAATTTTATGCAAGTGAGGGAGTCTGACTAATGATGAACAATTTCCTGCAGCAAATGTAGTGTTGTGAATGTCTCCGGTCATAACTCCCAGATTGAGCTCTTGTTTGTGCACTCAAGTAAGAACAACTGAAACGTTTTGAATGACAAGATTCAGATTATGCAAAATTTGTTTTTATGAAGCAAATATTTGGTTATAACGCAGCAAACGATTAATGGGACTGTTAACGTAAATCCTGTAAAACTGACGTATTAAGACCCTGAATTCAATTAGCAGAATCAATATTTAGACAGATATAAATTTACTGCAATAATACCTTCAACCCCTGAATGGGACACTAAAGGTGCAATAAAAGCAATTTTAAGTATTTTCTATAAAAAAAAGTTAGCAAGCTACCTTGAATATGTTTATAAAAGAGGGATTGAAACTTTAATTGCAGAAAAGGTTCTCAAAACCACTACCTGAATGATATACATGTTGTTAGTACTGGGTTGGTACCCTGTTTATGTCTTAAGAACCACCTTCATTTTTTATGGCACAAATTAAATTAAACAAGGTGCTGGAAACATTCCTCATAGATTTTGGTCCATATTGGCATGATAGTGTCAGACAGTTGCTGCAGATTTGTCAGCTGCACGTCCATGATGCCAATCTCTAAATCCACCAAATCCCAAAAGTTAAACAATGCTCAAGGGCCCAAAGTGTGCCAAGAAGAATTCCCCACAGCTTTACAACAGCAACATCCTGAAGTGTTAATACACGACAGGGTTGATCCACGCATTCATGTCGTTTACTTCAAATTCTCACCCCACCATTTGAATACTGCAGCAGAAATCCGGGCTCATCAGACCTGGCAATGTTTTTCCAATTTTCTATTGTCCAATATTTGTGAGCCCATGTTTATTGTAACCTCAGTTTCCCATTCATAGCCAAGCTGGTGTAGTCTTCTGCTGTCGTAGCCCATCTGCCTCAGTGCTCCATGTGCTGTGTATTCAGAGGTGTCTTTGACGCATGCGGAACGATCCGGCGTTTTCAGTGGAACAAATGTTTCATCAGTCATCCGGAGTGACTTCTTCAGTCTCAGCAGAGTACAGGTTCCCGAGGACTTATTTGCACAAGCTTAGTTTCTTGATTTGCATATTAACAATCATGAAACTAAGCCCATGGCTCATTGTTATGCAATGGTGCTAGTTTTGGTCATTATGCAAATGTACTGTTTATAAGGTCTGGGAAACCTGCAGTCAGCTGGGACTCAAGATGTCATTTGGATGAGTGATTAAACGCTCCTCTGACTGAAAACGCTCTGTTCTCATGAACAGAATCAACTTTCAGGCAATATGTTCAGACAAGCTCATCTGCATGTGGTTATTTGAGTTACTGCCACTGGCCTATCAGCTCCAAGAAGTCTGGCCATTTTCACCTGACTTCTGGTATCAAAAAGGCCTTTTCACCTAGAAAACTGCCCCTCACTGGATATTTTCTCTTTTTCAGTAGACAACTTGCTATGAAATTGCTACTTGCTGCAGACGCTGTTGACAGTATCATAAACACTTGAATATTGAGTCAATCTTATGTTCTACCTAAATAACCTGTCGGGGCATATTAGACAATATACACCCCCTTGATACTAGTTTACGAAATGTTCACTCCATGTGTGCTTGCCGCAGGAGTTTTATTTACATTTTTTAAACATCAAAAAAATAAATCACCAAAATATGCAATCTGCCCAGAGATTCACAAGATTTAGCATATGTGAAGGATATTAAAGAGTTAGTATATTTGTAACAACTATTAAATTGGCCAACATCAGTGCAAAACCATAATCGAGCACACCTCTATAGATTACAAAGAAAGAGACAAAATGGCAAATCTTAGTTTTGTGCATGTAAGCACATTTAATTACCATGGGGAGCAGAAAGAGTAGGGAGTTTGACATAAGGGAGGAAAAGGGATTTTCAAGGAAACCGGTGCAACAGGGAAACATCCCTGCCACACACAGATTCGACAAGATCACATTACAACACGCTACATTTAGTCACAAGTTCTTCCCAGCCCTACATGGTAATGCTGATAACACTTCACTTGTGGTTGTTGATATAAAGCACTCTAGGAAAATCAGAGGTTCGCCAGCTGCACCCTAGACAAAGATCTAAACCATATCGAGATCATTCTTTAATGAACTACCTCTGCAGGGGACAAAACATAAAACACTTAAAAACAAGAGTTAGCAGTTCTCACAAAGAGTAAACAAGTTCTATGCAAAACAAAGAGTTCACAGTAAATCACTTCTTCCTTTTCCTCCTCCCCTTACCAAGTAGCCCCGCCCCTCCCCAATTCATTGGCTAGGATGCAGCTACTTTTTTTTTTTCTACAAAGCAACAGAAAAATAATGTGTACAATTAAACAACATCAAGGAGGATAGTCTATTTTTCCTATCAATCTTGTTTAACTGTGATCATTTTGTAACGATGAATATGAACAGTGATGGTTTAGAGTCTACAGAGTCCAAAGTTTCCTGTAGCCTTCTAAATCTGACTAAGAACACAGTGTCTGAGTTTTCTCTAGTGCTTTTACAACCAAACCTCATAATCTAAACAGTGCCATCCAGGGTCTGTGCCAATGTGCTTGAGTTAGCCTGTTTGATGTGCAAGTCCCCTTCCATTTCTTGTTTGCCACACCTGCGGAAAATCAACAATTATTAAGTTAGTTAACACTCTTTTTTTTGTGTGTGTGTGCATACACAAGTGTTTAATGAAGTGGAATATATTCACTTCATTTTTAAAAATACCATGAAAGAATTTACATGTGACAATTCTGTCGTGTTTACAGAATCCTGCATCATTTAACTTCTAACAAGATGTGGCGTTTACTTCTTTCTACACCCCTTATAGCTCAGTAACACAATAGAAGACAGAAACCTCCTTGTGACTTGCATTTAGTGCACAACTAGCAGTTGCGGTAACCACTTTCGATCGGAGAGTAACTGCACAGGTTGCCTGATGGGAGGCAATCTGTCTCCAAAGATTTGTGGTGTGACTTTGAATGCGATCACTCTCAGAGAGATTGATTATTTGTTATTCGTCACCAAAGTCTAATTCAAAAACACAGAAAGATTGCTACCATGTTGCAATCAGAGTCATTCTGCACCGACTGGACTTAGCTACTTAACTACTTGCCAGTTGGGGTATTCTGGTTATACTCCGATATAAAAGCAAAGTCGCTGAGTGCACAGTTAATGTGAATTTCTCTGCATGTATACAGGGATAGAGTTGCAACAGATTTGCCATTTTCACCAATTTATCACAGTTAATATTGTATTATCACAAACAGATTGCATGTAATTGCCAGCTTGACCCTGTTCAACTGAAAACTGATAGCAGACTGACTCCATCCTATTTTATTACTGTACTCACAAACCAAAATTGCTTTGAAGACAGCAGCTGACTAACTAGTGGCTCAAACCTAGTCCTGGGCTTCAAACCAACCATTTCCAAAGTAACAAGGTCACAAGTTTATCACATATAATTTTTGGTTGCATCTCAGTCTCCAACCAGTGTTTAGTGTGACTATTAGCATAAAAAAGCATCAGACATGCAGATTTGCTTCTTCTTCTTCTGTTCTTCTTCCTTGGACAATCTAAATACGCATGAACCCTAAGGATGTATTCTCGTGCCATCTCAAACTTCAGCCTCACATCATCTAAAATGCAAATCAACTTAATCATTGAATCAGGTGTGTTGCATTATTAGTCCAATGTGTAGATATCAGCAAAGTTCCTTCTCTATAACACTACACCTCCAAAACCTCTTGTCACTCTCATTTGTACTCTTCAGATCTAACAGACGTTTACGCAAACTGACATCACTGTATGTGATTCATCAGATTTTGGCCAGCTGCATTTGTCTGCAGGCTTTATTTAACTCTTTCCTGACTGGAAAGAGTTAAATAGCTCCAAAGCTCCAAATCTTTGTCTTTACTGCAAGCAAACAAGAGAAAATGAGTTTTTTTGCTTTTCTTTAAAGACGTAACGGCAATGAAAATTTAAATGTTTCACATTGACCCTTTTTCACATGACGCGCCTTCAGATGGAGGTATGTTTTAATTGTCGGTATGTCCTTGGACTACGAGTGAAGCAAAGGTTTCCTCTCAAAACAACTACAAGTTGAAAGGCAGTGTTTCTCATAGCTTACCCAGAAACTGGTCCATTTCCTGTCCTTTCGTTTGACTGCTGGTCCAACTCTGAGAGCAACTTCAATATGTTCAGTGCAGCCTAGAAGGAGGCAGCAACAGTATGCGTTATCTGAGCTGTAACCTGAAAAGTATGAGTCTTGGAAGTCTTACTGTCTTGGAAGAAGCAACAAAAAGGAGTGGGAGTGCATGAAGTAGCTGGCTTATACAGCCCCCATTTTGGAAACAGCTGGCCTAAAGCGTTTGTAATGTGTCATCATGACATTAACAGCATTCGCGTGCCTTTTGGTCACACTTGCATGACTCCACATGAGATTTATTCTAAATCCTCTTCATGGAAGGTTGCTGAGATAAAGTTAGGAATTACTAAAAGTGTTTTTCTGTTAGTAGCAAGGGCTCAGGGCTTTCAAACCGAGAAAGAAAACAGCATTACCTTTGAAAGCTTCCTCTTCCACTCTCAGGAAATAAATATTTAACAACTGATTATTATACATCAACAACTGACTATACTCCCCATCACTGAAAATGTACTTCCCTCATCACTATTGTGGCTCACTCACAAAGGGTGTCAATGAGTGTTAAATCTGTAGTTTCTGAAATAAATACTCACCATATCATGACAGGACTCTACATCTTTCCCAATCCCATGACTGATAAGCGGTGGCTGGGAGGAGCAGTTAATCAGTGACACAAACTCATTCTTATTGTTTTTGGGAAAATCCTTATATTCCACCTGCAAACAGATAATATATTTTAAATAATTTATACTAATTTGTACCATAAAAAAAACTATTTACACAACTCAAACTGAATAATTAAGCTCATGAAAGTCAAACCCATTGTTTACCTGTAGGCCCTGCACAGATGCCAGATAGCCGAGCTGTTCCGAGGGCCTGGTTAGGGGGCCGTGGGGCAGTTGATTCATGTTATTTTTATTCTTCAGGATAGTCTCTGCAGTCAGTGATGTCCCAGCGTAAAGCAGCTCGTTGGCAATCATGGCAGTGATCGTGGTCTTGCCTGGGTTGGGTATAGTCCGACTGTAGTCCTTGGCCTGGGATCCTTGGCAGGCCCCAACTGCTTGTGCCACCTCAGGCATCATGGGCAGGATCCCTGCAGGCAGCTGCTGGTGGCTCAGGTAAGGCAGGCGGAAGTCCTCCTCCTTGGAACCTTTTGAAGAAAAGTTTAATGATTTTCTTCATGATTGTTAGTAGTTTTCTTTCATTCTTGCATAATATTTTTCCCATCGAATCTTACCCAGTGTCCCCTCCTCTACAGAACCAGGTTCGTAGAAGGTCACTTTGCGCCCATCACCAGGTTTTTTCACTGGGGTCTAAATATAACAAAAATATTACTATATAAATATAATATAAACATTGGTCGCCTAACATATTTGTGAGACTTTTCTGAGGAAGGTCTAAGCAGTACCTTTTCATCAGTTTTGAGTGCTGGTTTTGGGGGTTGAGGCTGAGGCACTTTATACCCCAAAAGTTCCAGCATTTTCTCTGCTGCGTTCCTCTTGGCCACCTTCTTGCTGGGTCCCATGCCCTCTGCAGACTGCCCACACACAGTAACCTGGACCAGAATAGACAGATGGAAGAAATGAACGAAATGAGAAATTAACAAGCGGAGACAGAGGAAAGCAGAGACAGATGTTACATAAGTGCTGCTGCCAGCGTGCCTCGGCTGCAGATGACTCACCTGCATGACAAACTCCCTGCGCCGTGGCAGACCTCTCTCTGTCACCATGCTATACTCCGGCTCCTTCTCCTTCTTGGCCTGCTGGATCTGAGCCAAGCGGCTGATGGGATTCATTCCCTGCCCATATTCTGGACTGGTCTGCAGCTGTTGGCACGACAGGTTAAAGACTGCTTAAGGAAGCCGTTAGGTGTGTAATCACTATCCCAACACTAGTTTAAAAATTGCACTACCTTGATGATAGATTTGGTTTTCTTTTTGATGCGGGGCTGCGTCTTTTCTACACTGGGTATATGGGGTAGCCTCTTCAACTCTCCCAGGACCGCTGCTGCAGCAAGCTTCTTTGCAATCTTTTTACTTTTTCCCTCGCCCTCTCCTGTGAACTCCCCGACTGTAACACGCACTACAAAAGTCTTCATGTGAGGAGGGCCCTCTTCTTTTAAAACCTGGAAAGCAACAGCGGAAACACCTGATGTAGGGGAGCATTTATTCTATTAAACTCAATAAATTATGGGCAGGACCATGCAGTGGTGTACAAATTGGTGAATAATATAAAAATCCCCCTGTAAATATCTTGAATGATATATAAAATCCTTTTATACCTCAAAGTTGACAGGTAAGTTGCGTTTAAGTGCAATTTCAAAGACTTGACTGATTTCTGATTTGTTCAGGTTCTCCTCCTCGGGCTCTCCGTTCACCTGTGAAAAAAAGGGGACATGTTTAAAAAATTAAAAAATAAAAATAAAAAAAACAACAACAAAAAAACCCCAGAAGCAATAAAAATCACAGATGCCGAGTGCGGGCTTCTTTCCTCACCACTGGCAACTGTTGCAGTATTGGCTCCTTCTGCAGTACTTTCAAGGCCTTGGCAGCAGCATCGTGTTTGGCTAACTGCCGCGTGCGTCCTTTCCCAAAAAACTGCTGGCCTCCAATAGAAAGCTCCACATGATATAACATTGGTCCCACAGGAGGAAATGGGTAGTAGTACCTGGATGACAATTAAAGTTAAATACAACCCATTTTCCCCCTCAAAAAAAGGAGAAACAGTAAGATTTCTGCTCAGATTTCTAAATGATGTAAACTCACTGTTGCATAGAGCGCTGGTATGGCCCTGGAGCCCGCACATTGTAGTTGAAGTTTGGTGGTCTCATCCCCGTATATGGGTCGTTGGGTTTATAGAGAGGCTTTTTACCAAGTTTGATACATAGTGCATTCAGCTCTGTAATATGCGTCATCCCATCTGCTTTAAGATAAACAAAAAAACCAAAACAAATTCACTGCTTCTATTCTACAACGTGTTAGCAACGATTAGAAAAGAGTCTACAACAAAACCAGTGGGAAGAGCGTACCTTGGTGCTTTCCTGTGCTGCGGGGTGTCCTCACAGTGGGTTTAGGGAGTGTAGTCTCAGCGAGGGCTGATGCAGCAGCGGAATGCTGGGCTTTCTTGATACTGGTCCCCTCTGCCTCCCAATGCTGATCTCCCAGCGTGAGCCTCACTGAGAAAATCTGAAATTGATTCTCCATCATTAGCATAAAGTTGCAGCAGAACAGGACAACAGTACTAATAAAATGATGCGCGCAACTTGTACCTTTGAGTGAGCTGGCCCTTGCTCACAAAGCAGCTTATATTCAGGTTGAATCTTGTTAAAACGGGCTAACTCATTCACCAAACACATAGGGGTCTTCTCTTTAGGGTTTGCCATGTTAGATACTGTTTGTGAAAAAGAAAGATCCAAAATTCTCTTTACAACTATCCACAGGAACCATCATAAAGTCTCACAATCTAATACACATACTATCTGGCAAAAGCATCCAAGGTTCTAACAAATTTTTGAACAAAACATTGCAATAAAAGGGGTGTGAGATGCATAATGCGGTCATAAAAACTAAACAATAAATCCCAAACTAATTATTTTAAATGCCATCACCGATAAGTAAACTTTTTGACCAAACAAAATCCGAAAACCTACCTGTGGTGCTATTGTAGGGAGTGGCCGACCCTGCGGGGAGAGCGGAGCTCCTGATGGGCTGGCTGGCGCTCTCTGACGGTAGGGTGCCTGAGGCACAAGGGATGCTGTAGCCAGGCTGTGGCTGCAGGGGGGCAGAAGCAGCGGGCATGGGGCTAGCTGGACACTGAAACTGGAGCTGAGACATCCTCGCTGCTCTAGCTTAGTTAACAGTAAGATGAGGTCAAGAATATAAATTTACAGTGGGGAAGGACTGCTGATTGAGGTGATCTGAATGTAGGGTCTACCTGGAAAAAGAGGACATAAGTTTTAAAATAATAAATAACTAGGATAAAAGAAAATCTTCATTTTGGGAAAAAAAAAAAGCAGCATCAAAACCTTCACAAGAACAGAAATCCTAGAAGTCAAAGATAAAGGGTGTCAACTGCACGACTTAAACAAAGACTTAAACACCTGAACAATTTACTACAAGAGTAGGCACCTTCTAGCAGTCAATCAGCACTGCTATACACTGAGCTTAAGTCAACCTAATGTTATCAGCTACACTAAAAAAGTAGTCTTAAACAGGACTATATGAATTTACTATTTATTTTTCTGCATCTTGCAATTGCCAAAAACAAAATGTTCTTCTAGCACATTCAATCAGTCAGGAATGCATGAAGAAAGCCTGGCTTATGTACAAAACAATTTTCTTTTTATTCAACATGTAGAAGGATGTGTTTTCTGTTGACTCAAACTAATGTTTCAATACAGTCCACAGATCTCAAATGTAATGGTAGTTTGAAGCTGCAACTTTGAAGGCACAGTCTCCTTTAGTTTTCAGTCTACCAACAGGTGTCGAGCAGAAAGCCTTGAATTACGGTATTTGCACGTTATATAAGGACGAAAGAGTTCACGAATGTAAGAAGGCATTTGATAATGCACAGCTCTGAAAGTGATCACCAAGATCTTAAACTTAAGTCTCAACTTAATCGGGAGCCAGCCCAATAAGACGACAAAATATGTGTCACAATATTTTGTAGATTCGAAAAGCAGGATCGCACAAGACTATTAATGCTTTTCCCCATAAAGACATCATTTTACAACTTTCCCTGTGCCCTTAATGACGAGTTTTGAACCTCTGCATATATCAATAAAGATGTGATCTGGGGGCCATAAGAATAGTTTCAGTAGCTGCCCAGGTAGAGACAACCCTCACCAACTTCTGACGCACACACAGTCATTTTGTTCTATAACACAGAAACATAAAAACAAGAAATATACAATCGGATATCATCTGCATAACAATATGAAACCCATTTAACGGTGGTTTAAGAGGTGTCCAAAAGGGTGTAGATACATTTCATTGTAAGTAACAGACATTTGACAGCATAGCATGAAAAAAAAGATCACTCTAATAGTTAAATACAAATTTTGTGTTTATTTGAGCACTACAGGCAATTTACCAATTTAAGGAAAAGCAGGACAGAAGCACCCAGTTTGTCTACATTGGGGAGATAAGTTTATTTATCAATCAGCCTATAAGAACAGTGTTGAGCCAAAAACTGATTTCCAGCCTTTGCCAAAAAGCGATTGGCTGTATTTAAACTGCTATAAATAACTTGTTGGCCTATACTATGTGAAACATATGTCAAATGTATCCCTCATGAATGATATCAAGTCATCTTGAGCCACAAACAACATTCCTATCACAAGGTACAATCAGTTTTTGGCAAAGTGACTTTTATATATCCTTTATTTATCCAGTTAAAAATTCCTATTGACATAAAAAAAAGGGGCTTTTTAAAACTAATCTGGCCAAGAGGACACCAGAAATTGCAAGAAATATAAAAATAGTTATATAAAGGTATTTTAAGTGGCCAAAAACACATGGAATCATTGGAAATCACTTTTTGGCACCAAAAGTGATCATCTGCCAAGTGACCAAGGGAACAATGTAGCCATGTAGTGCCTATAATAATACGGCACTGTAATGTTTTATTAACAGCATTTTCGCTGCCTTAATCTCACAGTAAGGATGCTGCTGATATAAACTCAAATCACTTTTTGTTCTCATTCAAACCACAGCTGGGAGGGTCCGTGCTGTCAAAGGGGCCCTGGGACCCTTCACTAACTGTGATAGAGCAGAACCGCCATTTACATGTACCGACTGTAACCTGCATCTCACGCTAAGTATTGTTAGATACAAAAAATTAACTAATTTGTTTAAGAAAAAAAAAATGTTAACCATTAGCTCGACTTACAACACGAAAAGCTGAGGCTAGGTGGTTAGCTGATACAGCCGCTTGCAAACAACCACAAATACTGTCTGGTAGGCTTTCTGGACTTGTATATTCCCCAGTGATTTGACTAGCTGTGACCAGCACAAGCTACTGGCAGCTAATTCCTAATTAAAATCAGGCCGCCGGCTGGATGTACAAGCTTTACAGGAGAAACATGCTCGCTAACTAGCTTATTCGCTACGAAAGGCAGGAGTGGAAATGATAGGACAATCTTTGCAAAAACAAGCTCCGTTACTGAACAGGCGCAACAGAACTGCAAGACAACGCCCACAACTCACTGACAACAGCACCTGATATTTGTTTATTAAATTAATACATCAAAAAAAGGGGGAGGAAACGTCTTGTGTTTAATTCAAAGAGAGGCTGGGAGCACCCGGTGTCACCGCTAGCTAGCTAACCCCGACAAAGTCTGAGCACAAAGTAAAGCTCACCTCGTCGCTCCTTCTGTGCGGTTTTTAGTTACTCCATATGACACGCTGATTTACGGTCGTTTGCTTTTGTTAATGGCCAGTTTGGAGAATCACAGTGCGTTATTTTGATATCGAAATACGAGCGGTGTGGAGGTGGACATTGGGAAGACAGGGCAAACACTAAAGAGAATGGCACTATCTCGCTTCACGCTGCAGGAAGTGACATCAACAAAGAGGAAGTACTTCCACGATCTCAGAGGCTTGTGAAGCACAAAGGAGTAAAAAAAAAAAAAACCAAACATGTTATGAGGGTAATCACATTAGAAAACATCAACAACAACAACAACAAGAGGACACGGTCTAATTGGGGTATTGACAAATTTATTTGCACCAATAAGCCAAAAATCACAGGTTTTGCAGAACTATTCATCCAAATGGTATAAAAAAATGAAATGCAGCACACAAATAACTGTTCAGCTCATTATGTTAGCTAATAAATATAAAACTGCTCATGATTCACTATAAAATATTGCTTCTAGGGTCTACAAGCTAAACTCCGTGAGCTGAGGATAAGAGCAGTGACTGAGCAGAGTGGTTTGTAAGTCCAACAGGTTACAGGTTGTGAGCCTGACAGATGTTCAGAGAGTCTCTTAACATCAGGTCACGCAGACGCCACAGTGCATCCACCATGGTGGTGTGGGCTCCTTTGCTCTTCAGCCAGTGAGCTGGCAGCCGACTCTCTTGTTCTTTGGTCAGGTGAGAATCTCGCCTTTGCGCTGTTAATGGAAACACACATTTCTCCTTAAGTGTGATTATTCAAAAGGCAAATAATGTTCACTATTGCCTTTGAAAGCAAACAAAAACAAAGATATGCACACACTCAAACTGGTAAACATGTTGGGAAATGACAATTTGGGCTTAATGCAAAAATTAAGGCAACACAGTCAACATTTTAGAAATATATTCCTATCATGTAAAGCCATCACATTTGGGGGGAAAAAAGTGGAGAGAGAAAAAAGCTGTGAAAATTGTGTAATGCTTTAAAAAGCTCCTTCTTGAATGTCTCAGAGCTAATTAGGCTGATTGGAAGCAGGTCAGCAACATGACTGGCTCTAAAATAAGCTCCCCAGAGAGGTCAAATCTTTGAAAGGTGGAACAATTTATAATATCATCCATGTAAAATGTACACAAAAAAAAGATTTGTGGATTTAATCATCTACAGAGCATCAGAAGCTATCATTTAGCTATTTCCCCTGCATGTACACATGAAAGGGTTGATACTGGCAGCATATAAGTGCACTGCAAACAGAGTAGCTGATTTTTTTGTTTTTTTGGTAGAAAGAACTTTATAAAAGTTACACTACAGGAAAAATATGAAGAGGTTAAACACACAATACAAAATGTTTGTATGAGAGTATTATCATATTAAAAGTGTGTCATTTAAGTGCTTTGGTCAATAAGATTGGAAAAAAGCTGCTCCATTAATACAACTTTGCCCATTTGAACCCATATGAAGGAAAACTGGCAGCAATGTAGAACTGAAAGAAGTTACCATACTTATAATCACAACTCTTCTCAATAAGACATGACTGAATCTGATCATTATAATTGACTTTTTCATTAAAATATTGTTTTTGCTGCACGTCTTTCCCCACTCTCTCTCCCCTCCTGATTTCATACATGTCGACCTCTAATCGGGAACCTAACCTAAGTTACCGTGGCGATCTACCCCGGTAGGAAGTGACCCACCTTCGTTGCACTGAAAACTGAAAACTTCGACCCTGAAGTTTCTTGGACAAAACGAAATCCTGCTTTGTAGTACAGGGATCTGGTCCCCTCAGTTCTCCAACCTCTTACAGAGTGGTGTTAATTATGTTGTTTTAATTTGGGTGACAATGACTTACACGTCATTTTAACATAAGAAAAAAACTTCAGAGCAAAATACAGTCTTTACAGTCCTTTCAATAAATCTTCAGAGCTGAAAACTTGAAAAATGTAAAAAAAAAAAAAAAAAAAAAAAACCGTGATGAAGATTTTTCTAGA
>VUQG01040772.1:37239-47482 GCA_015106755.1 Etia nguti
GAGAGGGATTAAAAAAAAAAAAAAAAAACAAAATAAAAAAAAAAAAAAAAAAAAAAAAAACATTTTCAAACAAGAAACAGATTGTTGAAAAAAATTAGACCTGTGTTGGGATACCTGTGAGGGTGTGTATGGCATGACGTCCATGTCGTTTGTAAGTGGGGTTTGCATCTGAGGCAAAGAAGGTGTCTCTGGAGCTTCCTCATCCTCATCCATGTCTTCCATGTCATCATCTGCATCCTCCATATCTGCCAGTTTAACCTCAAGCTCATCTATCTTCTTGTCCAAAATCGGTGATGCTTCCTTCTGTGGCACTATTAATTTTCTACATAGAATAAAATAAGCAGACATCATAGCACCTTAGTGCTAATCGTTCAATTTGAATCAGAATCATAGAGAGCATAAAAGATGGCCGTGGCTTCCAGGTCTGAAAAGTGGCTCCCATGTGCCTCAAAGCTAACGTTCTACTCAATGGCCAGCGGGGGGCGACTTCACTGGTTGCAAAAAAAGTTTCTGATTGCATAGAAGTCTGTGGAAAAACAGCCCTTGCTCCCTTCGCCTGTGACCTCAGTAAACACCTTCCCGATGAGATTCTGGGCTCAGTCTCTAGTTTCAGGTCACACTGACTAAAACATAAAGTCCATTGTTATCACAATTCATGGCAGAAACGAGAATCAGCCAATCAGGTCAGATCCACCCCTCGCTCATCAGCTCCAGTTTTACAGGACCAGATTTGCTGATCCCCAGACAAGTTTGATTAGTTTTAAGGTTGATCCAAAAAGTTGGACTGTATTCTAAATACAGGTGTAGTCGCTTCATTTCAATATCAAGCACAAAAAATTAGAATTTTCTTTCCTCCAGCATTAAATATGAGCATAATTAACAGTAAACTACATGTTGCAAACATTAGTAAATCACTTTACCCGCTAAATTTAAAATACTCCCCTCCATATATTTTACACCTTGTACATGTACATACCCACAGTACTCTTTTCTTAAAAACCTGCCAAAATCCAGTTTTTGCTGGCACAACGTCTTAGTAAATTTGAACCCAGGATGCCAAAAGTGTAAGTGCTCAGCTGAAGGTTTTATTAACTTATTGGCAACGTCCCGCTGGCTACATCCATCCTTTATAGCATCTATGATCCTAATAAGTGCTCTCTTTAACCAACAGACCTGAAATAGTAGATCTCATCCTCGGCCACTTTGGAAGAGTACGAGAAGCGTTTCAGACCCTTGAACTTTTTCATCATCTTCTCGCTCTCAATGTAACGGCTCTCGCACAGCAGCACATCGTCTTCTGAAAACTCGGTGGGTCTGCATGACAGGTAGTCCTTAAAGGAAGACACTACACATTTGCCTGGAGAGCAGACAGGCAGAATAAAAGATTAGAAAAGACCGCTGATGAAAAACTTGTTCTGAGGTGACTCAAATGTAGAAAATTATAGCTTTGATGTTCATTTAAAAATTAATACAAGAAATGGCCTTCTGGGAAATGTACTTTTGTCTGTCTTATCTAAGACTACTTCTCAAGTCTATGAGGTTGCCATTCAAACAACTTGTTTTCTGCTAGAAAAACAAAATTCTTGTTTTCTTTAGATAGTGCACAATTCATTTAAATGCATTACACAAGGAGTGAATGAGCTGACTCAAGAAATCTTTGGGAAGTTTTCAAAATCATACCTATGACACAAGTCATGGGCAGGGTCTCCTCCAAATGACTCAGAAACACCTCCCTCTTGTAAAACATCTTTGTGGGCTCGTGCTCCGTTTCCTCAGGGTGAATGAAAATGGGTCCGAAGAAGAAAGTAGTTCCATTCTGTTGCCACAGCTTCTCTATCCTATAACCCAGCACAGGAAGTCATGTTACCAACAGCTAATAACTCCATTTTATCCAAACACCGCCAATCAGGCCCTATTTCAAAAAGTATCTATGTAGCATAATATGTCAACCAACCTGGCAACCCGAGGTTTTGATAATCCATGAGACTGAATGTAAACACAGTCTCCCACTTTAAACCACATGTTTTTGTAGCATAACTGTTCATAGTACTGGCAGCCGGGCTCAGCTCCACTCATCTCCGTAGGGACATCCTCTCTCTCCTAAATGAATACAGACAGAGGATTCAGGTGTTTATTATATGAAAAACAATCAATTATACAACAGGCTCCTTATCAGTGTGCTAATAGTTTATGACTTAATGCTTTTCAATTAACGCCAACTGGCCAACAAGATTTGTTTTTTTGGAGCCATGAACATATATGTATATATATGTATATATATATACACATATATATACACACATATATATACATACACATATATACATACATATATATATATGATACTACAAAACTCTTTGAACATTAGAATATACAATGCCATCTTACCTTGTCTACAAAGCCATTGACTGTATATGACACCGGTTTTTCCTGGTCAGGCTTGACAAACATTGACGCTACACGAACAACAGGAAGAGGCACCTCCCGAGGGACTAATTTAACAGAACTCTCCGGCATGGCCCAAATCTTGATCTTTTTGAAAAACTTGTTCCTGGCAGTGTAGCGGGATTCACATACATAAATGTCCTCAGCTCTGAAGCCCTCGGGTTGCATTTTGAAATAATCCTACAGAAAGATTTGTAATTAGACAATGGACTTTTGCCGGCTTAAATCAAACCATTTTCAATATGGGGTTCACTTTCTCACCTTAACAAAAATGACCACACATTTGCCCAAAACCTTACTGATGGACACTTTGTTGTAGTAGTCACTCTTGAAGACTTCTTTTTCCAGAAACTTGCGTGTGGCCAAGTGAAAGGTTTCACTGGGTCTGTAGAACCAGCAGCCATAGAGCCACTTCTCACCTGCATATATAAAACACAATCTGTTTTTACCAAAGTATACTGACTACATGGAAACAAAATCGAGATGTTGAATCAGCTAACTTGCAGAAACAGAAATACTTATAATCAGGATAAAATTCTATAATTATTCCTATAATTTTCAAGTTAGGCTACCTGCTTCGTCCTCCCAAAGACGTTCTATACAGACAATGTGGGGCTGTAGGTTTGGTTCTGACGGCTCCACATAGACAAAGTCCCCCACGTGGTAGGTACTGTTTTCAAATCTGCAGTCCTGACTGTACACACACTTTGGCATCCAAAACCAGAGCGTGTGTACAGTCAACTGCATCCCACGTCTGGTACAACACTATGGCTTTGTAGTAGAAGAGTCCAGCTGCTAAACTGGCTTGCCTTCAGTCCAGACCTTTCACCAACAGAAAACATTTGACAAAAGGAAAGAAAAGAAAAATACAAGAAATACAACTCGGGAATCTTGAGCAGCTAGGATCCTCTATCAGACAAAAATGGAACATTCCTCTTCCAAAAGTCCAGCAGCTGGTCTCCTCAGCTCCCACACACTTACAGACTCTTGTTAAAAGGGATTGCTCACATTTGTAAACATGGGCCTGTCCCAGTTTTTATGAGACATGTTGCTCATCAAATGTAAGATGAGACAATAATTTCCTTAAAGTGGTACAGTTTCTGAGGCTCAGCATCTGATATGTTTTCTATACTCGATTGTGAATAAAATACGAGTTTATGAATTTTTGCAAATCATTGGCTCCTGTTTGAATTTAGGTGTTATGCAGTGTCCAAACTTTTTCAGAATTGTGGTTTTAGTGGTGAGTTAATCTTCATACAGCTGCATTAGTCACAGCCTGTAAACACCTCCAAACTAAAGCTGGAAACTCAGTATTTTAACCTCAGTCACCTTTTGCTTTTGCTTTTAAAATCTACTAAACCATTACAATTCCAACATAACAAACAGAATACCTGCAGACTGCACTGTAATTACTTGCTACAACCACCTCTGACACTAATGGCACTCACACGAAAAAAAACCCCCACTGATTGCACCCCTTAGGAGTGGACACAGAGGCGCTGCAAATGTGCAATCATTAGAAACAGTATGGCTAATTGCGGCGTTACCTCTGGAGCAGATTGAGAACTTTACATTGCACGCGTGGTTGTAACAAGTTTACAGTGTGAACTGAGGGATCTTAAACATGCCAGCAACAGCACGCTTTGCTAATTTCTGTTTAAATTTGGTGAAAAGGTGATAGGTCAGAGGCACATGTGTTTAATTACAGTGAAATCCTGATACTTGATTTTTAGATTCTGAATAAATCTGAGGGAAAAAAAGTCAGTTTTTAAGCATTAATGGGTGTAGACCAATGGGGAAAATAGTATCATATCATACATTAGTGGCCAAGTCACTGTTTTGGCGAGCATTGAAATTGGTAAGTCTATGTTAAACTGTGTTAGCGTTCCAGAGTGTATAAAAAAAACAAACAGCTGTAAAAACAGCATTAAAACAACCGCTGGATGCTGATCTCTGCCTAGAATTACAAGCTCCTCAATACGGACTGACTCCACCTTTACATGACTTTAATAATGACTTAATTAGATATATAAACTAAATAAATTTTCATTAGAGGTTTTATTAACTTCTTTGTTATATAGCTGCTGTCACAGAAGATAGTCCATCATTATGAGCAGTGGCTGATTTGGCTGACATCCAGTGTTTGGCATCAGGTTAATATCTGCCTGATATATTAGTAAAGCAGTATTATAGTCTGCCCCTATTTGTCATTGTTCACTTTGGAGAAATGAAGTTGTGGAAAGTCACTGAGTCCAGTGGAGATATTGCCAAGTTGGAAGTAGCTACGGGGTCACTTAGGACACACTCTCACTGTATTTACTTTCTCCTTCTACCTGATGTGTGTGACCAGTTTAATAATCTTTCAGAGTAACAAAAGGTCTCTCCAACAGAAGTTGGACTGTTTGCTTAGCGTATAGATTATAGCTCTGTCTGCAAAAGGCACCAAGGACAGAGGAGAAAAGAGAGAAAGGGAAAAATGGGAAGGGGGAAACGAAGCCTCAGGATTGGGATGGGGTGGGAATGGGGTAGAGGGGTGATCAGATTGTCTTCCCACAGTTCTGCAGGATCGTGAGAAAGGGGATGAGGGTTGAGCTCAGCCGTCCAGAGTATGGACTAATTGATTTAAGTTGTTTCTGGTGGGGGGGTGGGATTTAGCTTGCCAGTAATTAGTGCTGATTTCTGACAGCGCGGTGGCTCACCAGGCAGAAAGTCCCTGTGGTCAGCTTTACACCACGAGATCAGAACCCCAAAAAAGAAAAATCTCACCTTTTGTGTTTTGTAAATCTTACAGAGAAACCAATAAAAGCCACAAAATCTAAAGCTGTCTATCGGTTGCTTTCCCGTCACGCTGATATAACAGCAACGTCCAACAAATAGGGTTATTACAAACATTGTAAAGGAAATCCCTTGTTCTGTTGTAAATTTGACTAAATACATACATACAGTGGTATCTGTAACTTAGCAGAATTGTAGCTCTCAAAATGTTATCATTATCAAGTACAGTAATTAATTTTTTTAAAATTTTTTGAGGTTGTTTAATGAAAAAAAGAGTATTGTAATACATAGAAATGACCACTGGTTTGTGGAAGCTGCCATATTGCTCTACCATCTTATATACAGTGCCTGAGATGGACATCACCATTCTGCTTAATTGTCTTTTATGTATGTTGCTAGAGAGTAGAACATACATGCTACACCTCATCCAAGTTAATTTTAAATTAAAGATTACAAAAATCTCCTCTTAACTTCATATTACCATTTAACATTTGCACACATATATTTTCATCACCTCTTTCTCATTATCTTGTTTTCCTCCTTCACCACTGCTCTCTTTCCTCCCTCATTTCTGCCTGATCCTCTTTCTCCTCACCTCAAGCCTCATTTCCTGAACTGGACACAAGGCTATAAAACAAGAAAAATGTGCATAAACATGCTAATATATTCTTGATATTGTCCCGGTTACTATTATCAGCAGAAGAGATATGCAAACTTCCCGTCTCCAGACAGCTGACAATGTGCCTGCTATACATCAACAAACATTATCCTAACATTAGCTGGCATAATGGTATGCCAGCTAATTCTAGGCTCGAGTGTCCTAAAAATCACACTTTGATTACATTCTCACATTGTATGACAATTTATTCATTAAGCATCCAAATCCAACAATGTTAGATCCACTTCAAAGACCTCTTCACTAATGCTTGCTAACAGCAGCTAACTGTGGCAAAAACAACAGTGCTTTTGAGCAGGAAAGTTCAGGATATCCTCAGCAGATCACCTCAGTATCACTGTCATTGGACAGAAGTGAGCTTCACTGAGTCAGTGACTAATGTCAGACTCCTTTCACAAAGTTTTATAGTCTTCTCCAGAGTAAATAGAAGGGGACACCCGGCATATTTACAGCTGAGGTGAACAGCGCACTGACAGAATACACTCACTACATGGTTGTTTTTCATACAGCAGCCACCATAGTTAAGATTATGAACTTGAAATGGGAGTGGTAAGAAAACAGAACTGCAATCTGCAATCTACTGACATCTAGTGGTGAGATTTAACACACTGTAACTTTAAACTCTGCTGCCCAGTGGAATAAGTTACAGAAAAATAAAAAACACCCAAGAGACAGAGTCATGCTCTCTGAAATACATTTTTATACCAAAGTAAAGCATGTAGAATGAATCTTACTTGACCCAAATTGATTTCTGTGATTTTATATTTTTCGTTACATCTGTTCGTTTTCTTAAATAGGCAGGGCACCAGTCTATCGCAGAGAGACTGATTTTAAGAGAAGAAATGAATAATCAATCTGTGAACATGTAATACATATTTATCTTCATTAATATTGGCGTTAACTGGCAGCTGAACTTGTGGGTATAGTATACCAGAAACGACCTTTTCAACAAACTCAAAGATCCTGGTGTTACTTCAGGAAGCAGACATTAAAGTGTACATTTACAACCCCCTGCCAGTACTCTGGCACTAAATATGAAAACCTACATAGAGTTAGATTTTTTCATTTGTTTGGACAACATTTCAAACATCCAAACTGTGTCACAGATGAAAAAAAAAAGCATATTTGAGTCTGCAGTGTATAATTCAGGGTTTTGAAGCAGCTCCTGGTTTCCCTGAAGCGTCACGGTGCCAAGTCTGACTTTGCTCTATTTTAAGCCGGCTGAGTGAGATAACCTCCTGGGTGAGAAGGAAGTAAGCAAACCTGCTTTATTTTGACACAGAGCTTCCCCTGAAAATGTTTTCCTCTCGGTGGAGAGGTATGAATTATATATCAAGACTTCAGTTGATGATTGCAAAATATTCACAAATACAACTGACTGAAAACAGTCAAGTCACACACGGAAATACTTCTTGTGAAGCCAAATACCTCTGAAATTTTTTCCAGCATGCAGAATAATGTTGTTCTTGCTTCTGCATGCATGAAATATGAACTCTCAGATATGACATAGATTTTGCAGGATCAAAACGACCTAAGAAAGAACTCTAGGAGAATGTAAGAAGAATCACATTATATAACCAAAAGTATATGTACAGATAATTTTGGCAATATAAAATAACTGGTTTAAAACAAAACATACACTAGAGATTCAATGAAGTACCCATATGTAATCCTTAAATGTTCTTTTAAAGCTATGGGCAGTAATCTGCAGCTATAACAGTTTCTACTCTTCTGCTTTCAAGCTTTCAAAGAGCTTTTGGAAGCTGCTGGAGGGATTTTCTCCCATTCAGCCACAAGAGACTTAAGCCCACAATGATGTTGGGTTATAAGACCTGGCTCGCAGTCAGCTTTCCAGTTCATCTCAGGGGTACAGCACAGGCATTGTGTGGGTACTGGGTATAAAACTGCCTTTGTGCAGGAGTACTCTCAGATTGAAGAAGGATAGCTCTATCTACAATCTATCTTTTAATGCAAATTTGGAGGCTCAATATTGTCTAAAGTATGTACAAAGAAAGAAGCCCAACATAAAAGAGAGGTGGTGTATGCATCTTAAGTGTGCAGGCAAGTCAAACTCCTCCGCAAAACCTTTTCTGGGAGATAAAGGAAGAAGCCAAGCACACCTACATATATATAAAAATTAGCAAAGGTTCAAACCTACACAGGCAACAGCTGCAAGACAGTTAGACTGCTACATACAGCCTTTCAGATGATCTGCCAAACTTGTCGATATGTGTGATACACCTTATTATATCTGGGTTGGCAACTTTGTTGGCATAGTTGTTGTTTGTAAGCCTGTCATATGATCATAGGTCAATGTTTCAGTGCTGGTAATGTAAAACAAGAGCTTTCTGTGAATACCTAATTAGAAATCACATGGAAGCACACTTGATAGTGTTGAATTACATTTTTATTATTTCTTCATTTTTTCCCCCTGATTTTTTTGTATTACGGCATACATTACTTTTATAACCCCTCAATTTGGGATCCAGCAGACTTCCAGGCCTTGAAGAACGAATTGACATCTATATTGAAATATGGCAACTGAGTGTGGTGATTCACAAGGAGACTACACCAAAGTGAGCAGACTGTTAAGGTGGATATTCTTGTATTAAAAGTTGATTGTCCAGATGGTGGCTCAGAGTATGCAGTGCTACGCAGAAGCCAAATTACTGGTTCCATTGCTCTGTAAATAAAACAGAGCTCTGTGCCAAATGAACACACCGGACTGGATGGATGTGTGGGAGACTAATGGCTTAGAATTAGCTGTAGCTTGTGAGCTGTCTGTCAGTGCTGTTGGCTGGTAAAAGGCACTTTGAGACATGTGGGTCATGCCTGCCTCCTCTACACAAGGCCACCCGCTTCGTATTGTGGAATTATGGGTACACTTGTTTGCGTACATGTGTTGACCTCCTTCTTTTTAAAGCAAAAATTTTCTCTTGCAGGAGAGACTGTCGTGCAACGTCATGCTTTCTGGAAAACATGGCTGCTAATGCACTGAGCAATAAGTTGCCAGTCTGAATCCTAGACAGACAGTTTGCGACACAAGTCAACGGCTCTCTTTGCTCAGTATTTCCTCTCTTGCTCCACTATCCTTGCCAATAAAGACATACAGTGTCCGAAAACTGTTTTTCCAGCTGAAGGTTTGTCTTTTGATTTGAAAAGACGTTGATTTGAAAAGAGGAAATCTGGCATACTGTCACTAACCTTTCCACATTTAAACATAAATGATTTGTTCTGGAGACAGTTGATATGATGTCTGTCCACTAGCATTACTGTTTCCTGAGTTAATACAGCAGAATACTTGTTAAAAAGTATAAAATACCATGTATCTACTTTTAAATGCGTACATCTCATATATAAATCTCATGACATGGGCAGTGCTTACTACAGCTAAGTGATTGCTCTGGGTTACTCACTGTAAAGTTACAGGCTCTTGACCTTTAATTTAATTGCCTGAAATGACTGATATCAAAAGAACAAATATGTATCATAAATAGACATTGATATGCAGTTTCAGATTTCTTTCAGATTTTTATTCAGATAACATTATCAAATTGCTTGTTGTCTCTAACCAATGGACCAAACTGTGAAAATGTTAAAAAAAAAAAAAGTAAAGATATTAAAGAGAGAAAAGCTGTGAGTGTTTGTGTCTGGAAGCCTGACTCAGCAAACTTAAGATACAGGATATTCCACTGCTGCATATCATTAACTTCTGTTTTCTCCCTGCCGTAGTTTGCGTTTCTCTCCATCTCCCTGTCCTGCTCTCTTATTTTTCTCAGCCCGTCGATAAAAGTGGCTCGCCCTCGCTGAGCCTGGTTCTCCCAGAAGTTTCATCCTGCTAAAAGGGAGTTTTTCCTTCCCACTCTTACCAAGTGCTTATCATGGTTCTGGGTCAAAATGCTGGTTGACCCAGCATTTTGAGTTTTGGTGACTGTTATGTATTATTTTAAGTTGAACTGGTTATTCCTGAGTTAATTCTTGTTACACCTCTAAGTTTACTTGTGATCAGTTTAGTTCCTTGTTTATTAGGTTCACCTTGTGTCTCTGTCCTCTGTGTCCCTCTCTGTGTGTCCCTGTTTATGTGTGCGTGTCCTTGTGCCTTCTTTCCCTTTTCTGTTCCCATGTCCTCCTCCTCGTGTTCCATCTCGTCTCCCCAGTCCGTCCTATGGTCAAGCTGGTGTCAGTCTATGTCTCACTGTTTCCTGTTTTATTGTGACAATTCAATTCAATTCAGTTTTATTTATACAGCGCCAAATCACAACAACAGTCGCCTCAAGGTGCTTTATATTGTAAGGTAGACCCTACAATAATACATACAGAGAAAAACCCAACAATCATATGTCCCCC
>VUQG01040772.1:56107-66400 GCA_015106755.1 Etia nguti
GTATAGCTTTTTTATGTTTTTTTTTTTTTTGGGGGGGGGGGGGGTCAGAGACTGCAAACCCACTCGGTTGTGTTTTATCACAAAGAAACCTGGCAACCAAACAATTAAGGTTAAGGTTAAAGAAGAAGGTTAAAGAAAAACGCAAGAACAAAACCAGGCAATGTGGTGATTTATGCGATGAGGACAACTCCACTCCAATCAAAGTCACCTGAATCACCAGAGTACAAACATCATAACACAGAGTGGTAATGAGAGCTGATACGAGTCTGAGATGCCCAAGAAGCAGAGGACACAATGCATTCCAAGATAGAAATATGCAGCAAGGTCTTCACCCTGTATGTTGTCCCTGTATTTTAACAAACACATGACATCAACTACAGAGGGATAAAGTTGATCAGCCATACAGTGAAGATAGAAGGGAAAGAGTTGTTAAAGCTAGGTTAGGAAGAGAGGTGATGATCAGCAAGCAGCAGTATAGCTTCATGCTAAGAAAGAGCAATCCAGTGTTGCTCAGTAGGTAACGTGTTGGCCCCGTGATCGGAAGGTCAGGGGTTCGATTCCCCTGAACGGCTACCCTGAGGTACCCCTGAGCAAGGTACTGTCCCTACACGCTGCTCCCCGGGCCCCCAATGGCAGCCCACTGCTTCACTGAGTGAATGGGTTAAATGCAGAGAGGAATTTCCCCACGGGGATCAATAAAGTATACATTATTATTAGTAGTAGTACTTCAGCATCACTTTGTTTGTAAAGCACTTTTGCTTAAGAGGAAAGAAATAAATTAAAACACATAAAGGAATTGGCACTCAGTTGTGGTTTTTATAGTATTGGAGTAATTTTATAAGACAGAATTTCACTTATCTTTTCTGTGTTTTTAAGGACATTTGTATTATAATGTATTGTATTTGGATTTACTATATAGGCTATGCAGTGCCACCCAACCAACATGTATTTACAATGATACACTGAGAAGGACAACTCCCTGCCTTTTCCCAGAAATGCGGGCTGTGTGCCATCATCCCTGTGGAGCTTTTTCTCCCTACATGATGTTCCATGGAGACTGGTTGGTGGAGTTCTCCGTATATGTCTACCAAGAATATACTTAGTAGGTGGACAGTATCCCTCAAGTGGTGATCAAAATAAAGGAATAACAATCACTGTATTACAACATAAATTTAAAAAGCAACAGTAATCAAACTTCATTTAAGGGGGAACGATAAACTTTTAATGAGTGAGTGAGACATTTTATTTAGTCCCGGGTCTTCTCGCCTGCTTTTTGTTTGTCCACACCTTTGCGTGTCACTTGGCTGGCAGGAAATGGTTTAAGTGTGAGAGTGCACAGAGCTGCAAAAGAAAGATGCTTGGTGCGGAAGGGAGATTTAATCCTCTAATAATTCATGCGTAAAATAATAATTCATCCTGGGGTCATTTCCGTTTAAAAGGTTTTAGTCTGCTGTAGCTAAACCGGCTTCTCTAGCTGTGATTGATAATTTATTCAAACTGGGTTGTTATGACTTTCAAAAACTATTGAAAATGTGCCTGAATCTAACTCGCACAGTGCTTAAGGAGGAGAATTATCTGCGCTATAGGATCTCCAAAAATAAAAACTCTTCAGCTGTAACACACAGTGGCTCGACTGTCATAAGGTGAATCGCAGATCACGTTGTTGAGGGAACAGATAGTGATTTTATGGTGCACTACGTCCATAGACGTCTGGCTTTCTTGACGTCAGGAGAAGTCGGAGCGGACCCAGCGCTGCGCACAAGCACAGCAAGCACACTCGCTCCCAGAGGGAAGAAGAACGCATCACAGCCACAGATCGCCATTTAGGTACGTTCCCTTTTAGTTCAACATTCATTGCAGGCTCGTTTGCATTGTGTTATTTTTTTTCTGTAAGACTAAGTGCCTTTGGTGCACTTCCTTGTCGCATGTCCGCAGCCTCCTGCTTAAACCTAAAGATGCTGTCTTCATTTGACTGCCATACCCTTGAGCGCTGCAGTATGGTTCGCACACCCACACCGCATATTCTTCCTGTAGCCTATGATAGTTGCATGTTCACCACGACCCACGAAAAACGGGCTCGCTGTGGCATTAGAAGCATGTCGCATCGTTTTTAAACTCCTTGCTTGCTTGCCATTCACGCCCTGCAGCCCTGGAGCCTCTATTGTCAAACCCTAATCACTGGAATAGCCTACAGTTTCCACTTCAAAAATCTCCAAGGATTTATATATTTGTAGATACTCATTCTTCAGAGAAACCCAGTTGTTTCAAGCGAGGTGTTAAATATAGCACAGGTCCCCCAGCTGGTGTCTGCCTACAACCTACTGACCATGCGTTTGTTTTTGCCACGGTATATGGTCGCTTTCTTGTGACAGCCTCTGCTGCACTGTTTGCCCTACTTTAATAGTGGTTTTCAGAACTGGAGAACTGTAATTTTTTCGTGGTTTGTGGTTTCTCGTGGTAAACTTGTCCTAGTTGATCAGCGTGCAGGTTTGTTTTGTCGTGTTCTGGTTCTATTTCTTATCTCATTAATGTATACATCATAACCAGACATACCTTGCTTATCTAATTTGTCCCGTTTAATAAATTCAAACACAAGAGCGTTGTTGTAATTTTCTATTTTGTTATCATGCACTTGCTTCCAGCTTGTTTTCTTGTCATTCAGTGCAGCACACCAGATAACCAGAGTGTAATCTAAAATAATTAAAAAACACACTGAATATTTTGTTTAATTTTGAAAATTAAACACTGTAGGAATGCACAGATTGTATACAAATTCCTAAAAATGTATATCTCCACTTTGCATTGAAAGCTTTGCAAAACAGGCAACACATGGAAGTAGAAGAGAAAAAGTGGATGTTTTTTCCTTAAGCATTAAAAAAAAAAGTCTTAGAAAGTAACTAAGTCACTAATTCCTGGAATTGAAAATTTAAATTGTTTCTCTATTGAAAATCAATGCAGTTGATCCGAACTTAATTGTGCATACTCTGAGTCTTTTCCTTTATTTTTTTTCCCCACAGCTTTAGTGTGGCGTTTCCCATCAGCATTGTAGGATGCCTCTTGGAGAGGATGGAAATGGATGGAAAAAGAAGACATCAGACATCAAAGAACATTACGACTTCAAAGAAGTGCTGGGAACGTAAGTAGTACTTACAGTTTAGTTGTCAGATTTCGGCTCGATGGCTGACTGGCCGAAACGAGCAAAGGCACTCCCACACCTTTTGGGAATATTTGAATGTCACACTCCTTTTTGCTGTGTCTGCATTACACCAATACTGCTGAAATCTCAGCAATGGGAATGCCTCTAAAACACTTTGGATAACTAGATACAAAAATAACCATGTATGTTTAGAATTTGAATTAAATTTCCCTTCATTATTAAAGGTTCTATCAAAGATTAAACCCATACAAGTACTGGTAGGTTTCTAAAGTCTGAGACATCATATTGTGAAGCTGGCATCTGTTGTCCATGTGCATTGTAACTTATGAGTACTTGCAGGTGACAGAGTACATACGCATGTTGCATGATTTAATGTGGTGAAAGCAAAATAATGAGGATTAACATAGCCTGACATAGTCATTCTACCATGTATTTCCACACCATTTAACTGCTGTGTAGCACCTATCACTGATCTGAACCATACTCTCAGGAATGCAGCTACCATGGCATCACCAATTGATTTGCAACTGCAAGCTTCAGTGTTTTTACTATCCTAATTTTTTGCTGTTGTTGTTTTTTCTTTTTTGTTTTGTTTTTTTTTAGGTAGCAGTGACCATATTTAGCAAGAGGGTGGAGTTGTCATGGTAACAAGTAGTAATAATAATAATGTATACTTTAAATTGGGAAATTTCTCTCTGCATTTAACCCATTCACTCAGTGAAGCAGTGGGCAGCCATTGGGCACCCGGGGAGCAGTGTGTAAGGACGGTACTTTGCCCAGGGGTACCTCAGGGTAGCTGTTCAGGGGAATCGAACCCCCAACCTTCCGATCATGGGGCCACCACTCTACCTACTGAGCTATCCCTGCCCCAAGTAAATCATGTTAGTGCATTTGTTAGTTGTCAGATAATGCAATTAAAATGCTCCAAAAGGTATCAAAAGCAGAAGAACAGTGTAGTGGTCCAGTTCAGTGACTCCAGTTAGTGGAGAAAGGGACCAGCAGATACCAATGGACTGCAGCTGCCTGTGTAAAAAATATAATTAACTGCAATTAAATAAATAAAATTTAAAAAAAAAAGTATACTCTAGAGTTGTTATGAGGGGAGAAATTATCCATAGCGATCAAAACACTTTTCGTACCAGACTGTAAAACAGACTGTTTAGTGCTTTAAATTTTGTCATTTTAATATGGAGTCTAATGGGACTGACTTGTTTTTGGAACTAGCCTGCAGTGGTCAGCAGAAGAACTGCAGTTCTCAGCACAAGCGTTAATTTTTTTTTTGGCTCCAGAGGTTAGTGCTTGAGGAGGATGTGAAATAGTTGTAGGCTGTTTGTTCTGGGTTTCCTCTTTTATACATGATACATTTTCTTCTTTTATGAAAATTCTAAAGTAAAAAAAGAAAGAATAAGAACACATTTCATACTAACATAAAAACAGTGTAACTGGATAGATCCCTTTTATTTATACCAGTTATGAAATTGTAATTTTCAGTATGACTTGTTACTCTTTATCCTTTTGATATGCGTCTGTGGGAGCTACTCCATCATGGCTGACAGGAGGATATAAGACTGTTGTATGAACTCCAAACTTGGGTAATCAGGAGAAGTTGGCTGTAACTGCGGACTGCAGTTTGCCAGAAAATCTGTTGAAGCTTGAGTCCAACCAGTCATGTAAAATCTGGCAGTGAATCATATTTCCCGCTGCCCTCATATTGACCCTGATTACATTTTGTTATTGCCTCATAGTCTGGCATTTGAAATACATTTTAAATCTTGATTTAATAAGTCTACCAAATTAATCTTCAACCAGCTGGGTTCAGGTTGCCTTGCAGTCTGTGATGGTGAAGCATGGGTTCATGCAGATCTGCAACTGCACCCTCCAGGGGGACAGGACTGAGCCCAGATGGTCAGGTGGGCACCTCTCCACCCCTAAACTGAGTACAAGTGACCTAGCACACATCCACCTGTGATGACACGGGTGTGCCATATGTAGTGTGGCTGTTTTCTTTCCTCTTGGAATCACACCTGCTTCCCCAGAGAGGCAGCACAGAATCAGATATTAATGACTGCACAACTCTGGTCCCCATCCAAAACTGTGAGATAGCAGTGGGTAGATGAGACTGTCTAGTTATCTGAAACACTGTAAGAGACAGAAAATCTGTCTCTCAGAGCCGTACATGCTGTCTGTAATGCACTTTGACGGTATGTTTCAGATTTCATGACTGCTGCTTAATGCTCATAACTCCTGAAATGATTCTACCAGGACTTCACAGCACCTTAAAACAGTGACTGTTAAAGTGTGATATTAAAGGTTATATAAGTTGGATTGAAGTGAGTAAAATGCCAGGATGCCACGCTCCTTTATTCCAGACAAAAAAGAGAGAGAGAAGAAAATGCTGTAGTAATATTCTTTCCCTCCTGTCACTATAGCTGGACCTAGCAGAGGGTAGAATTAATGTGTTGACGGAAAGCTCCTTATGCTCAGAGAAAAGATTACTGGGGAGCTTTATCCAGGAATTCAGTGTGTGAAGTTAATTGATTTATGTTGAAATATTATATTCAGATCCGAATAATCCTCACAGTTCTACCTCTGTTTGAAGTCCACTGGGGAACAAATTGTCCTCATGGTAGTGTTAGCAGATGGGGGAAAAGAAATCCCCCCACTACAATTAATATAACTGTCTTGCTTTGGAGACTGTTTTTCACTTTTGTTAGTCTCATGCTTTTCTCCTTCAACACTGTGAATTACCAAGAATGAAATGAATGAGAGAGAATTGTAGGGCACTATAGAGACTTTTGATTCTGTTAGTGTGATGAAATGCACAATATTGTACTTTTCCTAAAACAGAATATTTGGGTGACATGCTCTTAAAAATTTGCCCATTTTTAGCCTCTTACGGTGTTAAACTATTCATCAGTTTATTTAGGACACTTCCTGAAAACAGACAACTTGTTTCTGTCCAGAGGTAACGCAATCAATCCACCAGCTTCTCCAGAGCACATTCACTCTAATCCTCAACACACTTTTTTTTTCATTTATTGACAAAACCCAAGTGTCATCGGCTGATTAGATAAATTGTGCCAGGCAACCGAGTGAGACTCCAGGAAGATACAGTTTTTAACACCTACCTAATCAGGGCTGGTTGGGGCTCATGTGGTGGCACGCTCTATCCCTCTCCCTGTTCCTAATGCATGACTGAGAAATTGCAAATTGTAAAACACTTTGTAACAGAGCCTAATTTATTAATGGATCAATATTATCAGCTATTATTAGATATTTGATGATCTATTGGAATGTGCATTTATAACAGTTGATAAACATAAATGTTAAAAAGTCAGAAGAGACGGGAGAAACAACCTTCAACCCTGTGATGAATGCTGACGTTGGGTTCTCATTTGCTCCACTTTTAGTCACCACCATGATTAAGAAGCCTATCAAAGACACTACATTTGTGCAAATTAATTTCATGCTGTGTGATCAAATGTTTGTGCATGTTGGAGGTTTTTCCCCTGTTTGTTGAGATCAGTGTTGGGGTCATTACTCAAAAAAAGTAATATATTACACATATTACACAGAACACTTTTCTTAAAAATAAGGCAGTGTGTTACTTAATTACTCCAACATGAACAGGTAAAAACAAAGCCTGCAGCCTGACTGCTCATCAGTTTGTTACCTGTTGAAGTTCAGGGTCTGGCTGCTGGGCTGGGGTCAGACTTCACTCAGCTTTAACACTCACTCTGGGGTCTTTGCTAGCTTACCGTTAGCATGCTGTCTGTGCATGTGATTGCTAAGAGCAAAAGGTGCGTTAGCAGCATAATGTGGTTGTTTGCAATTTATACTTTACCATTGCACTCTTCTCCTTCTGTGCAGTCAAAATAAAATGTGCATATCCACACTTTAGACTGCACCACAACTTTCCTCCTCCAGCACACAAACTGAAATCAACTGATTGTAGCGCTCTTGCAAGTAGGATGGATAGGAGAGCAGACAATACATTCCAAGGAATCGAACTACTCAAACCAGTTGTTGATTTCCATCTCTAGATATATCAGAGTATCACATTTTTAAATCATAAAGTATCATGAAATATTAAAGAGCTTATATCTGTCAAGCTTTACTTTGTGTAACTACTAATGTTCAAAGGTAGTATATAAATGCAGAACATGTTACCAAAGCGTCAAGGGGAGCAGATTTTGTTCTCTTTGGTCATCTGCACAACCTAGATGTAGCTTATTGTGCAGAGATGTGAGTTTTCTGTTATCTTTCATCATGAAAAATGCAGTAAATAAATAAGGTTAGAATCTTTTTTGTGTGTTTGTTTCTGGAATTAATAGTCATATGGACAAAGGCCCAGATTATAATTTGATACTTGTTATAGAGTTGTATGAAGGTGTAACATGTGACGAGAGTCTAGCTGACTCAAGTTTCTTCTGTGTTGGCCCTCTTTACCCAGAGTGTTTGTTCAACACTTTAAAATGGAAGGAGAGAGTCCAGGGGCCAAAGTATTGCTGCAGTTCCTGTGGTTTATTACTGTCATTAATTACTGAAAGCCTTAGCTTTTCTGCACCTCAGCTGTCCTAATAGATGTCTTTTTGTTTTACAGTGTGGATAAATGTCCTCGGAAATCACTTAATTTAATGTGTTTATTTACAAAACAGAATGCTGCAGCTTGACTTTAATCATGAATAGTGATAGTGTGCAGGAACATAAGTTCAGTTTATGAGTGCCGTGGACAGGGATTATACCCATGAGTTGGTAGCTTGTCTAACAGAAATGAGCTACACAGAGGCTACTTAACAAATCATTTAAACCACAAAACAGTAGTAAAATCAGTCTTAAGCTTCCACAGTAGAGTGATTCTGAAGTTTACTGCTGATGCCTGATTCTTCTTTTAGAGCTCCCTGTTAAGGAACAAGGTAATTACATGATACCAAACCGATTTTAGAGGAATACAGTAATGCAATAAGTTCACAATCATAGTTTACACCTAAGTGATGCTATCTGACTCAGTTTTGGAATACCCCTTGTTTCAATTCGTTTTAACATCAAGACCTAACTGACATTTTAAAAGGGAAGCTATCTGGCATAAAGTATGACTCACAAAGACAGGAGAACAATAAAATGAGCCTTAATTTCAAATAAAACAAAGAGATGAGGCAGGTCAGCTTTAAGAACTGCTTGTGCTGTAAAGGTGGATAATGAGTATAAATATTGTGACTGTGCAGTACTGAGAATCACTGGAAAGCACTTGTGCTGGTTAGTTTGTTTGAAGAGAACAGGAGAGGAGTGAAGAGGTTTGACTTACACATAACGCTAGCAGAGTGAAGGGAGAACGTACAGTTGTACAACTGTTGGAGAATAGTCCACTCCACTCCCAAGCTTTGTTGGTATGAATGCATAAAGATATTTTTGCAATGCAAAAAATGGATCTAGAGGTAATTTTGAATTGGTTTGTACTGTATATCCACAGAGATGGAGTCTTCTTTTACACTCTCTCAAGCCCCCCCACGCACACACACACACACATTATGGATTAGACTAAAATGGGAATGTTTTTTTTGGGACTTGGAGGCGTGTTGGGCTTGAAGTGAGTATTTTGTATCAGGTGAGATCGATAGACTTACGGGTCCTTGTAAATGTTTTTATAAAGTGCAACGGCTTTTCCTGATTGTGAAGCTATCACCTAAAATAAAAAAAGAACTTGATAAAAGTAATTGCCACAAACACTTATATTTTTGAACTAAGGAACTCTTAGAACTTAGAAAAAACGTATTCATTCTTGCTACCGTCCTGAGTAGTAAAGAGTTAGACTCGTATGTGACAACCTGTGTTCAGTGTCAACCCTAACACAAACTCTGACACTAACTGTCGATAATCTGAATATGTAATTTTTGTTTTTATTATAATGTTACCAAAGTTCTCAGTCAGGGATCAAAGAAAACAATCATTCTAAAAAGTACTATTTGCAGTTTTTCCAAAAAGACCATTTTACCTTTGCACAAAATATAAGGTTAGTGTAGAGATACGGTTACCATCTATGATGACTTAGAACTCAAAGGGTTAATGCTGCAACTTAGTATATGAAGTCACTGGCTTAAGACTAAAATGGTGCAAAAACACTCACTGGCCACTTCATTAGATACAGCTTGTTAGAAGCCTGGGTTTTAACAGGGGATTATCTGAGTTATAGTTGCCTGCATATCAGTTCTGCCCATTGTCCTCTGACCTCTGGAAACAACGAGGCATTTTCACACAGAGAACTGAGGGTCATTGGATATTTTCTTTTTTCCTGAAAATTTTCTGGAAACTCTGTAGGTTGTTGTGTGAGAAAATCCCAGTAGATCAACAGTTTTTGAAATATTCAGAAGAATCAATCACCATCAATCAGGCCATGTTCAAAGACACCTTTCTCCCTCTTTCTGATGCTTGACTTGAACTCCCGCAGGTCTATATGCTGACTATGATAATTGTGTTAACAAAGTATTGAAAAGGTGTACCTAATGAAATGGCCAGTGGGTGTATATATGTGCAAAAGTCTTGAGCAACACCTATTTCTTCCCTTGAAACCGGTGTAAAAATACATAGAAATACAGTATATCAGAATCAGAATCTTGTTTATTGGCCGTGTATATGCACAGACACATACAAGGATTTGTCCAAAAGTTGATTCTGTTCATCTGGACGTAGCGTTTTGTGGGAGAAACGTTTCGTCACTCATCCAAGTGACTTCTTCAGTCTCAGCTGACTGCAGGTTTCCCCAATCTTATAAACAGTATATTTGCATAACGACTGAAACCAGCCCACTGAAGGAACAATGGGCTGGGAGGTCAGTTCCTTAATCTTAATTATGCAAATTCTCATGACCATTGATCAACAACCACTGACCAAAACCCACTGATCAAAGACCACTGATCAATGGCCATGAGTACCATTCACAGAGAGTTGGGGAATGGCTGCAATCACAGCATTGTAAGATGGCGAAAGATGTACCCTTAGGCCCCCTCCTCGATTCAGAGATGGTCTTTCCCTTTTCACGTAAATGGCCTCCTTCACTCCGCGCTCAAACCAGCGTTCCTCCCTGTCCAGGATGTGTACATCCTCATCATTGAAAGAGTGTCCACTGGCCTGTAGGTGTA
>VUQG01040773.1:0-20272 GCA_015106755.1 Etia nguti
TTCCCTTCTCTTTTTTTTTTTGTGTCCTTTATCACCTCCCTCTCTTTCTCTTTCCCTTCCCTTTCCCCCAGTCATGTCTGTCCCGTATGTAACAACCCAATATAAAATAAATAAACAATAAAAATAAACATCAATCAAATGGACCAATACCGCAAGGCCGGGATGGTCCACTTGGTATAGTAAATCCGTTGGGCATCTTACTTGGCCTTCAGACAATAATTCTGATGGCAAAAGATCCAAACGGGACAGGCGGGGGAAAAAAAAAACATTAATACAAGCACACACTTCTTTTTTTTGCACACAACTCATCAGCACAAGAGAGTGAATTAGAGCCCTGTGCATTTATATCAGCGCTTTGCAGGTGAGTGTACTGCGCCTCAGTGGAACATATCCTCACAAAAACACTCATTAACACTTGAACAGTCACCATTTACACTTCCATGTGTCCAGAGATCACAACTGTCTTTTTGGATAGAGAGTTAACAGCATTTTAGAAGTAAAAAAAAATATCAAGACCTAGTTTTATACAGTAGTATATAAAAAAATAATCCATTCATCCACCCATTTTCTAATACTTATCCTGGTCCTGGGTGTGAGAGCAGCAGTCCTAAGCATCTCTGCTTAGGAGTATCCATCCATTAGCCCAACCTCAGATTCAGGGGGTACAGTGCGATTTTCATCCTGGCCATGGAACAGTGGACAAAGTCAAGTGGTTAAAATGTGATAAATAAAATAGTAATAAAGCAGTATAAAAACACTTGGCTAAAACTGAAAAGGCAGTTTTAAAAAAGAGTAGATATATAAATAAAATAAATCAAAAAGCGAAAATGGTCAATAAAGGAGTAGTAGAGCACATTTACTGTGCACTTGCCCAAACTATGAGTCAACTAAGACCCGATTAAAAGCATTGAGAATTGGTATGTATGAGTTTTTCAGTCAGAAGGGCAACCTGAGGGAAGTTCTTGAGAGGACGACATCAGTGACCCGGAAGCAAAATACATCATTAAAAGACCTGCCGTACATTGGGAAACTGATCAATGGAGAGCTTTAAAAATAAGCAATAAAATTTAAAATTCAATTTTGAATTCCACAGGCAGCCATTACAACTGCGGTAAAACAAGAGTGATATACTGTCTTCAGTGTTGGGGTGTTACTCAAAAAGAGCAGCACATTACGCATTATTCATTACTTTGTTTAGAATTAATGCAGTATGTTATATAATTATGTGCCAGAGAAAGTCATTCATTACACTGTTTATTACATAACTTTCTCGTTACTCCATAAAGTGACCTGACAAAATTAAAAACCAGCCCAAAGAAACTTCAAAGCGACCGCCACAGTCATTCTCTGTAATACTCTCTGAAATACAAGCAGGTACTAACCCTCATAACCACCTTTTTTTTTACCTCTTGAAGTTTGGGGTCCAGCTAAGGTTGGCAGACGCTCAGCTTTCTCATCACTTTGGGTTCCTGACCAGCTTAGTTTAGCATAATGTCCTCACAAAAGCTTGCAAAGAGCTGAAGTTAGCAGTATTATATGTTAAGTCTTTTTGACACAAAACTGGCCTTGATTTTGGATTGGTTTTCAGTTGGTAAAAGGTGCCCTTCACAGCATTATTGATTTGTTTGTTAAAAGTAAACAAACTATCCACAAAACCTCCAAGATTTTTAACTGCAGTTTGGATAAATGTGGTTAGAGGGCCAAGTGCTTCAATGGGGATATTTTTAAGCTTAGGCAGCCAAATAAAAAAACTTCCATTTTGCTATTATTTAGTTCAAAGAAATGTATGTAATCCAGGATTTCAGATCATTCAGTCTGAGTCACTGTCAGTAGTCTACCTGTGTTACAGGTAGATAAATCTCAGTGTCATCCACATATCGGTGATAGTGAACAAAGCTGAGGCTTACCATATATAATGGAAATCAAAGAGGACCTAATTGAATCCTTTAGAAATCCCACAGCTAATGTAAGCTGAGGATGACAAACAGTTTCTTATGTGAACAGGTTCTATCTTTCAGACATGAAAACCCCAGTGCAAAACCTGACCCAGCAGTCCAACTTCATGCTCTATGGTAGAAAACCAGGAACTGTTCAGAAATCTTCGTGTGGTAAGGTAACTTTGGGTGTGTAATTAATAAGGACACTAGGCTCAAGGTTATGTTTCTTTAGGAGTGGGTGACAGTATTTATAACACAGGAAGAAATGACTCTATTTGCTAAACAGTGATTATATTCAGAACACTGGGGGATAGCGCACCAGAAATCTCTTTCTTTCTTTATCCTTTAAGAACTTCCAAGAGTGCACTGGAATTTGCTCAACCAGTGTGTTTTTTGTTGACTTGAACAAGGCATTTAATTACATCCATTTGGGATGTTGAATGTACTGTAAAGGATATCTGCCCCAATGCTGCTCATTCAGTTCCTGTACAGCCACAGACATTGTCAGTAAGTTGAGTTTGCTTCTTGTGGTTGTTGGACTCCATCAAGGCTGCAGTTTGTCACAGATTCAGTTCAAATTTGTTATGGACAGAATTTTTTAGCTGCAGCCAAAGGGGCTCTCAGACAGTCCCATTCCTGCTCTTCTGGCCTCACTGAGCAGCAGCCTGATATGAGAATTTGAATCTTAAAATCTAGTCCATTGTTATTCGATCGAAAAGAGAGCAGTGCCCACTCTGAGTTGGGAATTCTTTGCTCCCCAAGGAGTTTAAGTGTATTGTGGTCCTGTTCATGAATGACGGAAAAGTGAAGTAGGGACACTGATAGACAGATTGCTAGAACATTTGCAGCAATGTTGTAGAGATCTGTTGTGGTAAAAAGTGAACTGAGCACAAAAGATCTAGTGCTAAATCGATGTTGTTACCCTTACTATACCAATGGTCACAAGCAGAAATGAGCTTTCTCAAAAGAGTGTCTAGACTCTGCTTTAGAGATAGGATGAGGAACTTGGTCATCTGAGAGAGCCTCAGAGGAGACTTGCTGTTTCTCCACACTGAAAGATGTTCACGTCCAACTCGAGAATCTTGCCTCTCCACAAGAGCTAGAGAAGGCAACTGAGGAGATCTGGTAAGCAGGATTTATTTCCCCCAAAAATCTTTTCTAAATATTAAAAAACAAGAAAAGATGTAAAATTTACTGTCATAGAATCGACATGCATGCATGTTTCCCAATGAATTGATTATTTTCCTAATGATGCTAATGAGTTTCTTGTAGAAAAACAAACAAAGAAACAAAATAACAATGTATACTACTGAATAGTTAAAAGGGTGTTTATGCTTAAATATGGGGTGTCAGTGGCCTCCAGTGTGATAAGCAACTTTTAAAGATGAATAATTTTAACAGTGCCTGAAAGAGGTTGTTAAAAAAGAATATGATGGGAATAACTTTGCATTTAAGATGAGGTAAAAGTGCCTCTGCCAGCAAAGGCAATATCTGGATTTCCTGAGGCGAGTATGAATGAAATGCAGACACATGAGCAAAATATGAATGCTGGGTGTGAATGAAATAAAGCCGTAGAAGATACAGTTGTGCATTTTGAAGCAAACATAAACCAAAGTGACAACCTGAAATCCTTCTTCATTACCACATAAAGGTGCAGCTGAAACTTCAAAATAAAGAGTTTTGGTATTAAAGTTTTAAATGCAGTGAATAGCCACGTCTTTGCAAAGATTCAGAACATGCATACATACTATGAAACATGTATGTAGACAAAATAATGAGAAAGACAGCATGTCTTGACTTTAAATGCAGAAAGACTGTGTAATCATCATGAAGATTTAATAATATAGATTTAATAAGAACACAATAAAGAACACAATGTTTTTATAAAAGCTAAAGGGTAGGTGAAATATCTAAATACTTTCTGTACAGCAACCCATTGGTATTAAATGTATGTAATAACTTGCAGGCTTGATTAATGAATGGTTTTATTATTTTTGATTAATATATGGGTTATCATCCACATCAAAAAGTACAAAAAAATGACAAAACAGGCTTACAGATTACTCTTAAAGATGTTATTTAAACTCTATGCAAAGATGAGGAGAGGCTTTTGGGTTTCACAAGATTAAAAGTTTGAGTAACAGTATTGATCCGTAACCCTGGGGGCAGATATGTATGGGATTTGTATTAAACTCAATATAGATTTAAAGTTATTTCAACAGCTTTCAAACTTTTTCCCACAGCTTTCTCCTAAAGGTTGATAACCTTTACTACTGAGGAAAAAAATCCCTGTGGAGCTTTATAATGAATCCATTGCTATTTGGTACTTTGCATTTTCATTACAATAACACAAAGTTTTTCTTGCAGTTTTGAAATTAGCTAAAAACAAGCTCAGGTCCTGTATCTTAGCTGCTTAGAGACCTCTCTGCCTGGAATCTACTGGGGACACTCTTCAGGTTTTGGGGTTATAGCTCCTAATGCTTCTATTACCAGTGTTAACCACTTTGATTTATCTTCTACCTCTGCTCCAGTTGTCCCTTCAGCCCCTGGTCTTTCACAGTTTTTCTGTGCTCCTCCTTCCTTGTGTTGCTGTCCACTGGGATCGACACATCTATCACATCTGCAGTCTTCTGCCCTTGTCAACTACCACTATGTCTGGTTGGTTGAACAACAAATGTATGAAACTTGAAGTCCCCCTGTTATTCCCAACCACCTTTCATGCTTGAAAATAACGACTTAATGTTATCCATGTACAGGAGGCGGCTGATGGTCACACCACTCCTGAATTCATATCTGCTCTTAGTAATAAGCTGTCTTAGGTGGTTAAGACCCATACAAAATAGTATTGGGGACACCTTGGTATATTCAGCACTTGGTAATTTGTGTAATTTCTTTGGAGTTGTCCTCCATTGTTGTCTTCCACAGAACCACTGAGTTTCTCATGAATTGAATTCTGTATATCTATAACTCCTGTTCAATTCCTTCTAATCTCTCCTTATTGAACTACTAGATAGGCTGTAAAAATCTGTCAGACAGCACATCTACCAGTTGAAAAGCCTCCAAGGAAGCAGAAAAAAATCAAGCAAGCAAAACGTAAATATGTTATTAAGTTATTTTATTGTTAAGTGAAATGACTGGAACGTTTATTGAAACAGACTCAGAATTAATGTAAATGGCAAACTACACAGAGCTAAAATCAGCAACTATACACTTGGTTAAATTCATTTTCTGATATGACACAACCAAATATTTTTAAACATCTCTCCCAACTCCTTTTCTTCTTCTCTTCAACTTCTCTCAGGCCTCTGTATTATAAACAGAAAGGTCAGAGGCCATGGTCACATGCAGTTCCCATGGAAACTGATTAACAGGTCTCTTGACTTTGTCCTGCTGACGTCTGCCCTCCTTGATCATCAGCTGGACGTCCTCATCATCCAGGATACGAATAAGGTCACCATCAGGGTCACGGTAGTTCAGGGCAATATCATCCACCTTGAAAACATTCCTGGAAGAGACGAGCAAACACTTCAAAATCAGTGTGTTTTGACTTCATTTTTTTTAAATGTTGAGCTTATTCTAAAGAAAGAGAAAAACTATTTGTGTGTATCGTTAGTTCTTGTTGGCAGAAATTCTGAGAGATCAGCAATTGAGATAATCTCAAAGCCAATTAATGGCCTGGCTCATACCCTGTTATTCATTAAACTGGCAAATCTCATGAGGGCCATGCTATTCAAGCTGCAGCTGCACCCTGTATATTGTCATCACTCATCTGCAAGCTACTTTGCAACCCACTGCCACCCTAGCTCCTCCCAGCTATACTCCATATTCCATGTATATGGATGGAAGTGTGACAAAATCCCAGAACAGAGCCATATCACCAAATATAAATGACTGCAGTTGGACTAACAACCACATTTTGAATAAAACAGTCTTGAGATAAAATTGTTGTTGATGCCTTAGGAGGCCCGTTTTCTGAGCTTCCTTGTTGTACAGAGCTGGCATCTCTTTTCTTTTCCTACTTCCTTTCTTCTCATATGTAACCCTCACCCTTTCCTCCCTGTCCTTATTCTCCCCCTCCTTTTTATCAGTGCTAAGCCATATTAAAACTCAAGACCAGGATCTCATCCATCCTACTCCAGGGCACAATAGGCCTGAACACAGAAAAACAATAATGAGCAGATAAGCGGCGGAAATGAACTGATTATGAATGGGGAGGGCTAATAATCACAGCGTTCACATATCTAAATTACTAGATAATGAGAAATAGAGGGAGAGGGAGAATGAAAGAGAAAAAGACAGAGGAACGGATAAAGTAATGAGCACATGCATCCGGTGATGTTGCTGTGGGAAAGATTGCGAGGGGGGAGACTTGGAGGTCCCACAGGAACTAATTTGATGAGTGGTGAGGATTGGCAACTGGCAATTTGCAGGTTTGCAGTGCACAATGACTAAATATGTTGCCCCTCAGGGCAGGTCGGTGAATTAATGGATTCATACCCATCGTTGTTTGTTGTGGAATTTCATTTTAACCTCACAAAAAATGTAATGCTGAAAGCGTGCTCACAAAGGTCAGCAATCAGCATAGTTTATCAGTACATGGAGGAAGAAACATCAGATATGGAAATCTGCTCATTTTTGCATGGAAAAAAGCTTCGATTTGTAATGTAAATTGCAATCTTTTAACATCTAATTTATTGAAATAAAGTCGGCAACACATATTTATATTAGAAATAACCAAAACAAGGTTTTTGTTTTAATTCAGAAAATAATTTGGAAGAATATTTGATATAAGAATATATTAATGCGAATGCATGTACAGTATGGTTCAGGTTTCTATGGAAAGAGAGTTTGCTGAAACTGTTTATGAATTACAGCCATTCTTATACACAGTCCAGAATTTTCATGGAATAAAAAGCAATTGGATCTGGGATCACATTCATACGATCTTTAGTAAACATCATGAAAACATTTAATAAACTGCAACATATAAACTATGACTATGTGAGAGAGAACCACAAGTAATTTGCTGTTAATCAATCATTTTCTAATGTCTGTCATAGTTAATGAAGTCAGTGCTATTGTGCCATGTGTGTAAATGAACACAATCCTTCTGCTTTGGATGATTTCTGTTGCAATTCTTGCCTCAGGTATGCAATAAACTCAGAAGAAAAACAGAATCAGATTATAGTCATTACTGTTGAATCCCTTTAATTTAATTTAATGGACAGATAGCTAGATAGATCAAAGCCAGTTAATGGCCTGGCCAGAATTTACATACATATATTATATAGTAAAGTAAAGCACCTACAAATCTGCTGAGACTTTTCTCTAACAAGCAGATCTTCTGATGCTTCCTTGGTCAGCACTTGGTGATATTGGGGAAGAAGAACTCCCTTTTAACAGGAAGAGACCTCCACCGGAACCAAACTTAGTTTCTGTAATATTCCAGACAAAGACTGAATATAAATATATAGACGTATTTAGGAGTTATAAGATGTGCACACGATGCACCAATAAACCAGTAAGACCTCAGTGCAAATGTAAACAGCATGAACGTCTCCTTTAACAGGTTTCACAAGCTTTAACCAAGTAAATCATTATCACATTTTAGAAGGTGTGGCAATTTGCTTATATGTGTGAAGTTGCTCACAGTAATTTCTCCCTCAGCGTCTATGCTAATCTTTCCCATATAAGTGTAAATGCAATAAGGGTGTGACATTAAACGCAAAGTTCAAAATGTCAAAGCTTTTTTTATAACCTAAAATCCAGCATTACTACAACACTGAGAGCAGATTACTGAGGAACTGAGGATATTTTTACCTCATGCGAGACAGCAGGTCCTTGTATGATGGCTGGATGCTGAGGTCCTCTTGTACACACACATCTCTGTTAAAGAAGGAACACACAATTCTCTGATTGAAGCATTTAGAAAACTGAAGGCCTAAAATTCATATATACAATGCTAATAAGAAAGATTCACTTTCACATTATGTCGCCTGTAACAATAAATTCAACTAAAAAATTCAATCCAAGGTTTTTTGTTTGATTTTGTTACATCCGAAGACTGACTGAAGGCGATGCAAATTCCTGCACAAAGTTGAAGTGTGTGCGTGTGTATTCAGCAAAATGTTTGAACAACTGCACTTGGTATTGAGAAATGCAATATGAACACCTCCTGATGAGAAAGGATTCATTTTCTTTTAACTTCAAGAACAAATGTGCAGGATTTAAGGGATGTAATTGTACAAATAGAAGATAGGGCTATATATTAGTGTACGATCACCTGTAATGACTAACTGTAATGTTTTCATTACCTGATGGCTGAGACTAACATCTGATGTTAAACATCAGAAGGCATTAAAGCCTCAAAGTATAAAATTAAAGGGGAACTATTGTTTTTTTAATTATTTTTTATTCAGGATTATACTCAAGCAGCTTTGCATGATTCACAGTTTTAAATAATCCTTATTTATCTTATCCTGGGCCTCAGTGTATCCCTCAGTTCATCCACTGTCTGAAACAAGCTGCTTATCTACCTTTAAGCAAATATTCTTGTGATTCATTTGAAAAGTAATTTGCATATATCTGTGGTGATCATATTAAGGATAATCTCTTCTCACTGGCATGATACTGTTTCAAGAGTAACATATAAATAAACAACTGTCTGAAATGCATTTATAACAGTCTAAAACCTGACATCTAATCTCACAGGGATTAATTGCGCATATGCTGGGCGCAACATAACATGAAGAACTTTCATAAAATATTTTGGCAAATTTTATGTTACATCAAGAGCCAACAGATGATATCGTCTTAGCTCACTAATGTCAGACAGACCTGGTGTCGACTCCAGAAGGGGTGAGCAGGAAGCAGCGGAGACAGCTGTATGTGTGGCCTCCGCCTTCACCTTCAGAGTCACTCTCAGGGAGGGGTTTAATAACCTTCACAAAGGTTTCTGGGAAGATACCGGTCTGATTGTTTACTGTACCCTGAAGAAGAAAAAAAAAAAACAAGAGGAAGAAGAACATAAAGAAGAGGAAGCAAATGATCAAAAGATGAGCGAACAAATGAATTATGTCTCAGAGGATGGAGTGATAGGGGACTGATGATTAGACAAGGTGATGATTTAAAGCAGAGAAACAGAAGAAAGCAGCATGGAAGTGCATCTAGAGAGACGTTTTCCTGACTAATTAGCCTGTTCATAATATGCTGCTGATGTTGGAAGCACTAAACACAATCATACAGCCTTTTTACTACACCCCTGGTGTCTCACTGTGTTAGTCTGCAGAAACACATACAGAAGCTGTTTCAAAAAGCATCCAGCACTTTCACACATTTATTGTAGAACAAGGAAGCAGTATTATGTGAAAAAAAAGCCTTTCATTGTAACAATCACAGCTTTGGATCAAGTACAATGATGATAACACCCAGTGTGTCCTGAAAAGTTGTATATTCAAACCTCTTTAGTCAGCTGACTTGTATGTTATCTAATGGGTGTGAATTTAATAAAAATGGAGCATTCGTAGTATCCTGTGTTGCAACTTTAAAGCAATTGATAAAAATTAAGTTAAAAAAAATAGAATCTGAAGACAGCACATTCAGATAATCATTTTGTAACAGAGTGTAACGTGTTACAAACAGGACAGAGGTTTCTATCACAACTTCACGTTTTTCCAAGGTCTGTGGAGAACGGCAAAAGTCTAAACAGGTTGAAAGAGGTTGTAGTATGAAGAAGAACCTTGCTGCTTGATTGATGTGGTTCAGCCTGCAGATTTCACCAGGATTATCAAAAAATGGCCATTTTTGATAATCCTGGTGAAACCTGCGATTGTTCCTTAAAGGTACAGTGTGTAAAATCTCACCACTAGATGCCAGTAGATTGCAGTTGACTGAATTCAGTTTTCTTACTCCTCAAAATTCAAGAACATAATTCTAGGTGCGGTGGCCGCTGTAGGACAAACAACTCTGGCCACCATTCATCTGTAGTGAGTGTAGGCTGTAGGTTCGCCCTTTACCGAGGCTGTCAATACGTATTGATGGGTTTTTATTTTGGAGGAGGCTGTTAAACTTTATGCCCTGGCTTCATTTCAGGAGATTACATACTAATCAATGAATATTTATGGGCAGAACATTTTTTCTAATAAACTCAAAACCACTGTCTGTACCTTTAATTTGCTCTTTATACTACAAGTGCTGATAGAGCTTCAACCTCTTCCAATTCAGAGCAATGAATCTATGTAATCATTACCCATTGTTTTTATCAGGATTAAAAGAGGCTATAAAGAAAAAGGGCATGTGCTTCATTTCTAAAAACAGAACACCATTCGAGAAATACATATCTCCTTACATACTGACTTGATGCATCTTATTGCAAGTTAATGTGCTTAAATAGTTGAGCTTAGTCTTTGTTAAATTGGGGCAACAGTACTCTAAGAAGTACTTTGAAGTACTGCAAGAGGTACTTTCACATTTGGTGCTAATTTCAGTCATTATGCAAATGTACTGTTTATAAGATTGGGGAAACCTGCAGTCAGCTGAGACTGAAGAAGTCACTTGGATGAGTAACGAAACGTTTCTCCCACTGAAAACGCTACGTCCAGATGAACAGAATCAACTTTTGGAGATACTTTCACATTTATTGTGACCTTGAAGCCAATTTGAAGTCTTTACTGAAATAAATGAAGAAAACTGGTTGGTTGGTTGGTTAGCAGGAATAAGGTTAGAAAACATGGACAAAAAGTCACTGATATGCAGTCATGTAAAAAGAAAGTTTAGACAGAACTCGTTTTGGCACTTCACTGATATCAAGCATTCAGATGAGTGTTTACACAATGTGAAGTAGGAAAGACATCATATCTTTAAGCAGGAAATTATGGGACGGTATGAGGTCATTTACAAATTATCTGAAGATCATAATTCTACAGAGAAAAAGATTTTTCACAAATGAAAACTACTCAGGACAGCTGCCAATCTTCCCAGGAGTGGACAACCCCCCAAAATTTGCTCTTTTTTTTTTTCTTTTAGCAAAATTATTTTGCAATTTTGAGGGATTCTTGGCTGAAAAAACATTGAAAGGGGTTAGATTACTAAAAAACAAACAAACCTGATTACCACTAATTGGATTACAAACCCATCTAAGCTGATATTGTCCCTAGAATAGATCATGTTGAAACAAGCCTGGATCCTGCTTAGTGTCATTTTCCACAGACTCTGTACTCTCTGTTGTAAGTCACTCTGGTGATCTCAACTGAAAAGTAATAGCAGTCACTGGTCATTGCATTCAAGGGCTGAGTATGTTCTACTACCAGTGTACTTCAAGTTCTCCTTAAAGTCAAAGCTGAAGACCAGTCCAAGCCTGCAGGCTTCTTTCTCTGCATTAACACTTCACAGCTGCTCGCTTCTATCACTCTCCTTTCAGTTGGCCGCTGAGCAGCACTGTCGCAGCAGCTAGTGATGATTCTCACTGGCAGCTTTGGATCCGCTGGATTTCTCAGTTTCCAAAACTGTGGTTTCACTCTGGTGTGTTTGAAATGTTTACCTTGACGCACCAGTATGCCAGTTGGATTTGTCACGTTTTCCACCCACATCCACTCTGTCCACTGACTAACTCTACGCACTCAGTCAACTTTTCACAAGTTGTAAGTGTTGCATTAACCCCCCCCCCTCCATCAAAAAAAGAAAAAAACAGAAAACAAAAGGCTTACTACTAGTGTGGATAACAGCGTTGCCAAAAAAGAACAAAACCTCAGCATTTTGCAGTGTTGCATAAGGACAAATAGATTATGTTTTCTGTTACTTTTTTTCTATCTCTTTAGAAAGCCGGGGGCAGGTTAAGTTCATCCTCCTCCTCCTCTGTGGTGATTCTCACTCTTCCCTCTCCCATCAGAGCAGCTTCCACCTCCTTTCTCTCTCCCACTCACCCAGCGTCTTTCTCACATCTCGACACCTCACACAGTTTTATCAAGCATGTTTCTTTACCTTTTTTTTCTTGACCTTTCTCTAAGTACTCACAAAGTGAGTGAGTGATGAAGAAGAATTACTATGACATCTATTTGCTAGCAGCCATATTCCAGCATTGCATTAAAAAAAAAAAATGCAGCGTATTAGATAAAAATATCCACTTGTGCACAACTCATACATACACACGGTGGAAACTAGAGCAGGGCTTCTCCAATCACACCAGGGAAGGCACTCTGTGGTCACCGTAGTAGGCTGATTCCAATTTGGATGTTGTCAATCTTTTTTTAAAATGATTGTTTTCATTGTATTTTAACTCACTGGACTACTCTACTCTGATATATGACAGAGCTGGCTCTTTTTTCTCTGCAATTAAAAAAAAAGGCATAGTGAAAACATTTAAAAAATATATAAAAGACAAATAAATTCAAACCAAATCAAAAGATTATTATAAAGCAACCCGTCCATACAAAGTGTTGCTCATAGTTGTTATTCTAGATCTCAGATTGGGTTGAATTGTTTTTGGATACTAGTCAACTTACAAACCTGCCATATAATTTCTTCAGATTTCGACATACTCAGACCAAATAATAAATAAATCAACAAATAGGCAGATGTGCAGGTCTTTCAATCATGACAGTCTGCAAACATGGACACAGTCATGGCTTGCCATGTTCACCGTTTTTATTTGTTTGTTCTTTTTTGTTTACATTTACACATTTCCTGTCACACATGTCTAGAGACCAGTGGCAATCCTCTAAGCGGAAAAAGTGCTGGTGATGAGAAGTTGATGGGACCCACGACAAACTCTCCTCAACTTCCAGGCGAATAACTGAAGCAACTACCAATGACAATGAAGAATACTGTTAATTGACATATGACCTGGTAGTACAGGAAATATGTTAAAGGGTCACCTATGAAACAAAAACCTAGAATAGCTGCAAGCGGCCAGCTGTCAGCTTCAAAGCGATGTGTTCCCAGCGAATCGCTTCCAGTGTGTACGAGGGTATAAGAGTCTTCACGAGTGCTTCCTAGAGCTTACTGGCTGTCGTTAGGTGAAATCTGCTGCAAGGAGTGTTCTGCACCAAAAACCTCCACGCGACTGCTTTGGTCACAAGCAGATGGCTGTGATTGCCTATGGTTTACATGAAAAATGCAGAGCTGTCTGCAAATACTGTTAACTATTCTAGTGTGTTTCCTTGTGTCACTCCTACTGCAGGATTTATGTTACTTTGTCTATGGACTTCAATGTTGTACTTTTATTACCAATAAAGTTGTGCTTTTTGTTTTTTCCACCTGTCTCCTGAGTTTGCATTTGGGTCCTCAACCTGCAAACTGTAACAGCCTTTAAAGTAAAAGTTGTGCCTTCCTGCTTAAACCAATAAGTTTCATAGGACACTTTTACTTTTACATTGAAGGCGAATGTTGAGGTTTCAGCTGCACTCCTCACAGTTGCATCTTCCATAAAAACTACAGGTGACCGCAGCGATCAGTTACTTACTGAAGTGTTTGTAAGGAGGTACAGTGGTTTGAAGACTTGTTTGCCCCCTTCCTGTTTTTTTGTGTGTTTGTCACACTTAAATGTTTCAGATCATCAAACACGTTTAAATATTAGGCAAAGATAACACAAGTCGAACCAAATGCAGTTTCTAAATGAAACTGTTTATTATTATATAAGGGGAAAAAAATCCAAACCTACATGGCCCTGCGTTAAAAGGTGATTGCCCTCTAAACCTAATAACTGGTTGAGCCATCCTTAGCAGCAACAACTGCACTCAAGCATTTGCGATAACTGGCAATGAGTCTTTTACAGCGTTGTGGAGGAATTATGGCCCACTCATCTTTGCAGAATTAATTCGGCCACTTTAGAGGGTTTTCGAGCATGAACCACCTTTTTAAGCTCATGCCACAGCATCTCAATCAGATTCCGGTCAGGACTTTGAGGCCACTCCAAAGTTTTCATTTTGTTTTTCTTAAGCCAGAGGTGGACTTGCTGGTGTGTTTCGGATCATTGTTCTGCTGCAGAATCCTCCAGTACACTTCAGCTTGAGGTCACAAACAGATGACTGTTTGGTAAACAGCAGAATTCATGGTTCAATTATCACAGCAAGTCTTCCAGGTCCTGAGGGAGCAGAAAAGCCCCAGACCATCACAGCACCATATTTTACTGTTGGTATGATGCTCCTTTTTGTTGTTTTAGGGTCTTTTGTGACCTCTTGGATGAGTCATCGCTGCGCTCTTGGGGTAATTTTGACCAGCTGGCCATTCCTGGGAACGTTCACTGTCACAGTGTAACTCGGTTTAACGCCATAAAGTAGACCTATCAGTCTCACAGGTTATGGCGTCATTGCACAACCAACCACAATGTGACCAATCATATTAGGGCCCTTCTTCCTTTTTGCCCTCGAAGCCAATCAACCTGACTTTTCAGTCAGGTTGATTTGAGTGAATTCATCTTTGAGAGCAGAGCTGCCTGTAAGCGCATGAATCTACTGCAACGCTCGCCAAGCAGACACTCGTGTCTACAATGGCTTCTTTGTGCATCTGGCTGCTGAGTTCTACGCGCGGGTTATTGATTTTGAGGAATTTGACTGCACAAGTGCCAAAATATAATTCCATACGTGTTCGTATATTGACTGGCATATATCTGTGCGCACAGTCCGTGCAAACATTAGAAGAGTCTGTGGGACTCAGATGTGTGTAAAACTAAAATATCTCAGTCTTTTGTCCATCAGTTTTGTCCATCTTTTGGAAGAGGTGCTGGACAACTGGAAATTGGATGTGTGTGCATTTTAGGCTGCAGTCTCTCTCTGTTCTCCTTACTTTCTTATCGTGCCTATTTTTATCTAATAAGTTAAAAGCAGACAACCATCACTTAACCATTACTTTCTTCCTCTTCTTCACTCTTCTTCATAATTGTATCTTTCATTTTTCCTCTCTTGATGTTTCCCCAATTCCATCTCTCTTCATTACTCCATCTCTTCCTGCACCACTCTGATCTTTTCCTCTTCTATTTTCACTCCTGACTTTTCCCAGTACACTCCCAATGAAGACACCACCTCTTTCAACTTAAAAAAAAAATCTCCTTTACTCTCTTCTTTTCTTACATCTCCTCTCCACCTCCACCTCTTCTTTATTTTCCCACCCCTCCCTCTCACTCTCCATCCAGCTTTCTCAGGCTTCCACTCTCCCACTCTTTCGCTGCCTCTCTCCTTCTCTACCTTTCTCTCTTTCTCTCGTCCCCCTCATATTCTCGCCGTCTTTCTCTCTCCGTTCTTACCTCCAGCCAGTCGGCATTGACTCGTCGCAGCAGGAAGATCACCTCTCCCTTCTTCAGGTTCAACTCCGCCTTGCTGTTGCCGCGAAAGTCAAACATCGCCTGAGAAACACAGACACACATACACACCACAAAAGAGAGAGTACACACACACGCACGCACACACAAAGTCAGTGAGAGAAAAGAGGAGCGATTTAAAAGAGCATACGGATTCAACACAAAGAAGGAACAATGACGGGTAAGACACTTTTTGCATGTGTATAATTAAGAGAAGAGAGAGCGAGAGAAAGAAGGGACATTAGAAAAAAAATTAGCCTGAAGATGATAATATTTTTGAGCAGAAAAGATATGTGATACAAAAAAGTGAAGTTGTGAGTGTAAGAAGACTTTCAAGGTATGTTTTTGTTAGAGAGAAATAAAGCACAGGAATGAGGAAAGGAGGGCTGCCGAAGTAGTAGTGCTCTTGCTGATACTGGTTAATATGTGTAACCCTGTCAAAGTCTGCATGTGTGTGTGCGGGCTAACACTGCAGCTGAAGATGAGTTCCAGTATCAACTATTATATATTTATGAAATTTTGAGAATCAGAAATAAAAGTGCGACAAACGCTTGCATCCAAGGTTAAACATTTTTATAGATGCCTATTTTTTCTAATCTAGAAAACATTTATGTACTATACCTGCATGTGGCACCGTGTATATTTACATAACATGGGATATGCAGTGCCTGTAGTCACTTCTGCAAGCGTGAGTGTGTGTAGGATGAAGTCAAAAGCTGGTACGAGGACATTGGAAAACTCAAAAGTTATACAGCCTGAGGAGGCGCCACACTGCAATGTAAAGGTGTGTGTGTGTGTGCATGTGTGTGTATGGAGGGGTGGCTAGATACTCGACTGTCCTAGTCCGCATCAGTGCGTGTGGAATAAAAGCCTCCCAGAGTTGAATTTGCATTTAAAGTAGAACTCAGTAGAGTCATCACCGGGGCTCTACACCTATTCCCGTCCTTTTGCTAAGAGACTCCTCAAACACACAGATGACAAACAGCCTATTACACACACACACATTGTGTAATACACAACGACAAACATGCACACACTCAAACTACAATAATCTTTTACTAATACTTTGTATTAATTTGGAGTGCGCACTCAAATACGCAAACACAACATTTGTGAACATTCTTGTTGGTGTACCGCACACTCACATTAGCATTCACGCCCATGTAAACTGGGAGGAGGGAAGAGGGAGGGAGCTGGCGTGGTGGTGGGGTTAGAGTGAGAGACAATAGGAGGAAAGCCATTACATGAGGGAGTGAAAAATAATAAATACAATTTGGAGAATCAGAGAGGCGGGGAGCGATTGATAAAAGAATGCAGAGCGGTTAAAGCAGTGGGAGGGAGGTGAAGATGAGGAGGAGGAAGAGGTGGAAAAAGAGGAGGAGATAAGAAAAGTTAAAGTTAAGCAGAGGCTGGGGAAGGCAGTGAGTGAGTGATGGAGTGAGATAGTGAGTGAGTAGGGAATCTCTGTTTTTTCATACTTCATGATTTGACAGGACGTGAGAAAAACCTTTTCTAATCAGCACTGCAGGATTTAGCAGGATGCAGAGGTCTGTCTTTAACCTGCCAGCTTTCTAACTAGAGAGGCTGCTGCGGGATGTGCGATTGAGCACATGTGGACAACAGAGGTAACGCTCTTGTGAATTCACAGTGATGTGTCACATGTGCTGCCTCCTGCACACCATCAGTGCAGCTCTCTGACATAAGTGAATGGAGGATTTCCAGTTATGTGTTCAACCTGATCCTCCTGACACACTGAGAGAGGTTCATGTCTGTCATGTTTTTTTTTTGGCGATGCTACTTGCAAAGTAGCATCGCCAATTTTAGTCAATCTGCGAATTAGTCCAACACTCGTTTATCAACTTATATCACTTAATAATATCTCAACAACTGGACTTTTGCCCTGTCCACATATACACATGTATTTTGGTAGATCTAGCCTTTTCTATGCATTTTAGCCATTTGTCCTCACGTAAACTATGATTTAGGTCATTGAAAATGGAGATTTTATAAAGCCCTTCCATGTAGAAGAAACAGAAACTTAAGTTTTGTCTTGCAACATGCCTTTATGTTCTTTTTGACATCAGTTCATTATGTTTCTAAACATATGTTTGGCCAAGATTTCTGTTCAGTTACATTTATATCTGTTGGCCTGCTCTTAATATTGTTTGTTTGTTTTTGGTTTTTTGCATTTTCATGTGGCCATTTCTTTTTTCAAACGAAAGCTGAAAATCCCCATTTTAAAAATATCTGTGTGAATGGAGCTTTATTCAAGAATCACAATAAATGCTAACGCTATGTTGTCTACTGGATGTGTAAAAGCAGCTGTTTACCAACATGCTAGCTTTGATATGTTTGCATGGCGTGCATGACACTCCTGCCAGAGACACAAATCCCCTTTGGGCTTGCATCAGGAAGGCCATCCTGGTCAAACAAGAATAGATACCTGCTGTGCTGAAGGGAGCAGCTTAAAGTAGCTTCTTCTTCATGGTCTGTATGGAGTGTGCATGTTGTTGCACTGCCCCAAGTGGCCAAAAATATTACTGTAGATACAAGACTTTTTGAACTGGTTCTTGATGTAAGTACATAGTATACTTAAATTCTACATATCCCAGTGACCCTTTTAAACAGCAAGCAACCAATGAACAGTTATATACAAATTAAGTTAACCACATACAGAGATGGTCATATGAATAGTGACTGTAAATAAATAAATGCTATAAGCTGTAATCAAAAACAACAGTGCAGAGTGCACCACCTAAATTTAAATTCAGGTGGTGTTTCTGTCATTTCCTTCATGGATGTCACTCCTGCCATGTTTGGAAATCCCATTTTGACCACTTGCAGGCACATCTGCAAAGTGGATCTCCTTAAACCGCGTTAAAAGTCAGCCTCTAACTCAAATCGCACTGAACGTACTAGCTCAGGACCTCAGAGAGTTAAAATACAACACCCTCTTAACAGTCTGACCCTGCAGGGCAAATTCTGTTCCACGACACAGCAAACATATCTGTGCACGCTTTTGGTCATGCCGCTGACCTGACGCACCACCTTCTGGCTTGGGCGGCGTGGGTGTGTAAATAATAGCCACAGATCTAACTGTTGTCACCATTCAATGCTGTCTGTGCAAATATGAAGTCCATAGTGAAATGCCAAAAAAACCCAAACAAAAAAGGAGTGATCTAAAAACCAGTACGAGCACTAGAAGCTATGCAGCTATCCACAAGTAGACTACACTGAAGGGAACAGCAGATAGATACTGCTTTTGCTTTTAACAGACACAATCACTGAGCTTTTTGGTCGCACCTGCTTTAGCCTGCATCAGAAACTTGGTGTGTAAATCCTATATTTTACTTTCAGTTCTGTGTCTGTGTCCAAATCTGACTGTGAGTGAGTGCACGTGTGAAGCTGCATGTGTGTCCACGGAAAATGAGTTGCAGACTGGTGGCAGATTAATGAAGCTGGGGAGAGAGGGAGCTGGCTGGATTAACAATCCACTGGGATTACCCTGACCCTGAGGACACGCGCGCTTTGAATTTGGGGCTGCTATTTTTAATAAATTATTCCAGACGCTGTTTTTATTACAGTGTTGACCCGCCACTGCCTGTAATTTATAGATGATGGGACAATGTGTTGGAAATGATAAGCTGGTATCTGTAGCACAAACACAAAATATGATGTGACAAAGCAATTCCCCATCTTTCTGCAGCTCTTTTCTCTCTCTCCAATACCACACCAGCTTTATTCCCCCTCTTTATCCTTTTACTTCTACTTGTCATTTTCCCTTTATCTCTGTTTCAGCCTGTTTCATCCAGAGACTCCTTTCTGTTTTTAAACTATGTCCCTCTGCGTCTCCATTAATAATTTAGCCTTCTAATCAAGTAGTTAGCTTGACGAGTGTAGACTATGAGTTCTCATTGTTGGTAAGATTGGGCTGCGGATAGACATATGACTAAGTGTTAGATGCAAAAAATGTTATGATGGTGATGTTGGTCGTTGTTAACATTTATGGGAGCTGGGTGGAAAGAATTTGTCCCCAATGTTATCCTGAGAGGCACACAGGAGGAAATCAAAAGGGGTTCAGCTCAAGCCCCCAGCAATCATTAGCACCGCTGAGCTTTGAGGTGATTTTAGCAATGTGGTGACACTAGGATCATGTGATGCCAAATGACCCAAAAAGATTGTCTGCCATACAACACCATAACAAAATGACCACCTGACTCTTTATCTGGCCAGTACCATGAATTTTAGAAAGACTGTAAGCCTTAAGCTGTATTTAAGTCTAATCTAAAACTTCCAGTCAGGCTAGATGTGGAAATGTTTATCTCCTCTTTGGGACCAACCAACACATCCTTTTCATACATTTATAAACATGTAGATTTTTCTTCTATCGTCCCATTGTTTTATTCCAGCATTCATTTAAGATTAAATTCCTCACACAAGAAGAAAAGGAATCAGTTCCTCCCCCCAGCAGTGACATCAATAGAGGCAGAACTGAAAGCAGTCAAAGCATCCGTCCCTTAAAATCTGTCTTTACTAATGTATCACAAGACACATTAGTGGGAAAAAAGACTTCCTGATGTCCTTCCCTGTGTCATTTCTTGTTGTTCAACAGCCATGCAAAGCAAACTATAAGACCGTAGAGTCTCGTCTTTGTCTACACACACGCTACTTTCATTATCGTACGCCGATGGTTGGTGTTGGTACACCGCGGGTGCACAGTGAAAAGCCGGTCCCTAAATGTAGTCACACAGCCCTTGGGTTCAGAAAGCCACAGGAGCAATCATCCAGTACAATTAGTCTTTCACTGACCCCGCCTTAATGAGCTTGTTAAACCCTCAGCTCGTTAGTGTGGCAATAGGGAGGATGATGCTTAATGGAAGTGTCTTTTTTAAATGGATGCCCCATTTCCTAGAAGGCCTGGGGTGAAGGTTTATAGTACAAAACATGTCTTTTTATACATATAAGAATGGACACAGGTTGCAGAGGTTGAGTGTGTGTGTGTGTGTGTGTGTGTGTGTGTGTGTGTGTGTGTGTAGCCCTGTGC
>VUQG01040774.1:0-10717 GCA_015106755.1 Etia nguti
AAACCTCTGAGTGTGGTGGACCGTGATGACGCGTCGTGGTGTGATGTGTCATGAGATCTTTGAATTTACTGTCCATTCATGTCTTTTTGGATGAGAGACGCCTCTCCCTGAAGATGCAGACCAGTTAATGCACTCGATTAACTGATCATCAGGTGAGAGCACCTCAGTGGAAGCAGAAGCTTTGGCAGTTTGCAGGTTGGGAGCAGGAAAGACGTCAGCAGTGATCTTAAGGAAGCAGTTGTTTCTCCTCAGCAAGCGTTACGAGGCCTTTTCCAAACCCTCTGAACGGGCCTCCTTTACTAATATTTGCGTGGAAATGTTCTGACTCTGTGTATATGTTAGTAAATCATGATCGTTTGTAACCATCAGTCTTGAGCAATATTATCTCCATACTGCCCTGCCCCCCCTCTGTATAAGGAAACAGGTGAAGCAGACAAAGGTGGTGATGATAAGCTGAGAGAGAAGCCTGCAGCTCTGAGGCAGGACAATTAAGCCAGAAGAGATGCGGCTTTTCAAAGTGTTTCTACAGGAGTGACGACCGTTTAAAAAATAAAGGAATAAATCAAAGGTCTCAGGCTGGAATAACAGGAGTGCTGAATATGGTTTCCCCTGAAACACTGTGGCTCATATAATTGATCCTGTAAGGCAGAGGTGGGAAACTCCAGGCATCAAGGGCCAGTATCCTGTAGGATTTAGATCTCACCCTGGGTCAACACACCTGAATCACATGATTAGTTCATTATCAGGCTTCTGGAGAACTTCAAGTGATTTAAATCAGCTGACACGTCTAAAACCTGCAGGACTCCGGCCCTTGAGGGCTGGATTTCGCCACCCCTGCTGTAAGTGATGAATCCAGCAATGATAGGAGTAATTTTCAATGAAAGATAAGAACATTTAAGACATGATAAGGTTAGGGTTAATGGAATATGTTTAATCTGACTGGGGCCACTGGGGTGCGGACCCTGAACACCGTCGTGGTGAAGCAAGAGCTGAGCCTAAAAGCAAAGTGTTCAGTGTTCACTGAAGGAGGTGGGTGGAGGGATGATGAGCCGAGTGAACCATGAGCTCCTCTGAATACCAAAGTGATCTAGAAGCCAAATAAAACCGGGTCATCAGGCTGAACGGCTGAAAAAGGAAAGAATGGAGCTGCTGCAGATCTCAGAGAGCTGTGCATGAATAAATGCTGCAAAAATCAATGAAGTGAAACAACGCTGCGAAGAAGAGTGGACCAAAACTCGTCCACAGTGATGAGACGGAGTGATGAGGTCACACAGGAACCATCACTGCTGCTTGTATGAAAACGTTATTCTGCCCATGAGTGTGTTTTGTAGTTGTGTGTTTGTCCTCTCTGGGACTAAAAGGAGAAGTTCTTGGTATTACTGTGCCGCACTCTTAGTACAGAAACTGTAGTTTGTGTTTATTCTGACAGAGTCTAACCGAAGGTGCTGCTGTGTCCCGCAGGCTGCAGCTGATTGACGACTTGTCCTACGAAGACGTGAAGAAGTGTTACAGAGGATCAGTAAGTAAAACCTGCCCTCGCATGGAGCAGCAGGAGTTTCAGAGGTCCAGCAGGGCAGCAGGAGGCCTTTAAAGTCTCTGCACAAGTTTGTCTCGTCTCCACGGGGACAGGGATCTGTTTGCGTGGGTTTTTTGTGTGCAGGATCCACGTGAGTGGACAGAAAAACTCAGGCGACCATCAGGAACCAGCAGCAGCTCTAATCCCAAACATTTGTTTGGGTTTATCCATTAGTTTACAGTTTTAGGACAGGATCAGAGAAGACGATGGAGATCTGGAGCTGGGTGTCGAGCTTTGTTGTTTTAGTCTTTGTTGTCTCAGACAGGAAGAGGAAGGCAGGAAGTCTCCGTGTGGCTCGCAGAATAAAGACGTACAGGTGTATGGGGGGAGGGCGGTGTTTACATGATGTGACGTCTGACCTACATGTCAGGAACCCAAACAATACTCCAGAAACAAGCCGCTCGGTTTGTAGTCAGCTGAGCTGGAGGAAGCACTCAGATCTTTTGTTTCAGGTGTTCGGTGATACGGCAGGAGCACACAAACTCAAAGCTGTTTCCCAGCTTTAAACTCTGATCACACACCTCAGAAATCAACGTCAGCGTGTTGAAAATAAAACATGCGGGTCACGAGAGTAAAAAGCCAGAAACGGGATAGGGTTGAGCTTTTGGGATAATCCCGGTTTTTCCATGAATAATATGCCGTGGAATAAAACAACTTTCTGGGTTTTTCCCACTAAAATTATACAGTTAAATAACTTCCTGTTATTTCACTATAAACCAATTAAAAAAAAGAAACTGGCAGAAATTTCCTTTTATTTAAAGTGGGGGAAACAGTACATGGTTTATTTAATGGTTCACATCATTAATAACAGGAAGTGACAGGAATGTCTCGGTTTTCATTATAAGATGAATTTCTGACGTAAATGTACCGTTAAATAAATAACATGAACCTGTTTTTTTATTACAGATAAACTATCCAATAACAAATATACTCTAAATAATAGACAGTATGATGAGATTTGTTTTAATATAAATTATAGAACATTTATTTATAAATATACTAAACCAGCCGTCACAGTCGTAAATATTCACTCTAATAAAAATCAACCTTTATTAAACTCAGGCTGCTGGCTACAAATCACTAATGTCACAAAGACAAATGAAATCACACATTTTTTCTGTTTGTTTTCATATATAAATAATAGGTGCCATTTTATAACCATAAAGATTTTCCTGTTCTATTAAATGATAAATATACTTGAAACTATAAATACTATGAATATGTAGCTGAATAACTGAAGGTTTCCTGATTTGTTTGTTTTTTCACTATAAAGAAAACAGCAGAAATGTTTCAAACTATAAAATTTGTTTCTGCCATTAACTATAAAAACACCATGTTAATAGTGTTTTTATAATTAATGTCAGAAACTTATTTTATAGTTAGAAATATTGGACATTTCTGCCGTTAGCTATAAAAACAACATTAAATAAGGGAAAACTCTGTGTTTTCTCCGCTGTAGACAAACAGGAAATGAGCTGCATCTCCTTCAGTCATGATGGGAAACCTTTTGAACCTCGTGCTGTAAACGCTCTCCCATCCATGCAAACATGTAATCCTGTGTTTTTGTGCGTCCACAGACTGTCAGCAAATACAACTCTCAGTATCACAAACTGTTCCAGACGGTTCCTAAAGAAGAAGTCCTGATGAAAGGTACCGAGTGCAGCACTCACCGCCTGGTTTAGCTCACATGTGGTCCCGTGAAACAGTCAGCACGACACTTTGAAATCATTATTCAGTACCTGCTCGTAAATCTAGCCAAAAGAAAAACTCTCAGGGCGCTTGTATCCAATCTTCTTTTGGTCACAGCCCAAAGTCTGTGATCATAAGGGCTGATATCATCTGTCTAAAACATTAAAACAAATGGCACGTGAACAAATTCACCAAAAAACGCCTGAAAAAGATGAAATGAAAGGTAGACGCCCCAATGTGAACCCAACCTAAGTGCTTTGGAGGATGTGAACTAGACAAAAATCCCTCAGTAAAAGAATGGCGTGAGAATAATTTCTGCTTACCAAACCGATGCTGATGCTTGATCTAAACTACATTATTGCATTTGCTGCCAATCAGCAGCTCCTTAAGGTACCGAAAACTAAGTATAAATTTAAAGGTGATCGTGTTTTTGCTGTAGCTGCTCCAAAGTTGTGGAATGATCTGCTCTTGCACGTTAGACAGGCCTCTTCTCTTTCTGAGTTTAAAAGTCTTCTTAAAACATATTTATTCGCTAAAGCCTTTGGCACTGATTAAGGGGGTTGACTCAATATTTTTTAACATGTTTTATTTTATTTTAGTTATTTAGTTATTTATTTTATTTTATCTTATTTTATCTTATTTTTATTTTATTTTTACTTTGCTTATGCTATTTGCATGTACAGCACTTTGTGAACTCTGGTTTTATGTTAAAGTGCTTTATAAATAAAGATGGTATGGTATGGGATCTGTTTGTCAGAAAGAGTGAAAGTTCAGTCAGTTTTAAAGCGTTTATGTTAACATGATCCACTCTCACTGCAGCGTATTCGTGCGCTCTGCTGAGAGACATCCTGCTGCAGGGGCGACTCTACATCTCCAGGAACTGGCTGTGTTTCTACGCCAACCTGTTCGGCAAAGACATCAAGGTGAGCGATGACATCACCTGTCACTTGGCTACTTTTAACATTTAGAATTAACGTTTAAAGAAATCCCGTTGAGAGCGTCTGTAATGCATTCAAAGATGTTCAGGATTCAGCCTTGACGATGAATAATAAAGAAAACGTCACTGTAGCTCTGAAGCGTGACGTATGTGACACTTTATTAAGGACATGAAACGGGTGGATCCGGTGCCCAGGGTTGGATGCCTGAGCTTCTCAGGCTCCACGTTCGCCTTTAGGCACCTCTCACCTGGACTTGAGAAGCTCTGACTTTGTGCGTTTGTGTTTCCTGAGTCAGGTGTGCATACCGGTGGTGTCGGTCCGGCTGGTGAAGAAGCACAAGACTGCGGGTCTGGTGCCGAACGGCCTCGCCATCACCATGGATACAGGACAAAAGGTATCCCCGCTTACCTGTCCAAGCATCGTGTGATTAATGAGCTTTCTCTTTGCCTCCACCAGATGCAGAGTGATGACATCATCCACTCCGCGTAGTCAGTCAGAATTATTCAGGCATTTCTGATCTACTGTCAGATTTTTTCTCAGAAGTGACTCAGAGACTCGTTAAGGCGCCTGTAGAGCGGGCTTCTCTCCTCTGCCACCGTTCCCTGTTCCCATCAGTTCCCATCAGTTATGTTGAAGATGGAGCTGAAAATGAAAAACCCCTTACGAGCTCTGAGTAGTTATCCAGAAAAATGGGATTGCAGATACAAGTGGTGGAGGAGGAGGTCTGATGGTCTTCTCTGATTACAAGAGGATGGACGGATGAATGATGGTTGGATGATTCGATTGATGGATGCCAGAGGGATGGGTTGGTTGGATGGATGGTTGCTTTAAATCTGAGAGTGGCTCCTGCTGCTGTAGTTGGTTTACATGGAGGATTTGGAGGACGGTGCTGAAGCTGCAGTCCTGTCTATACCTCGCTGCGATTGGATGAACTCACTCTGACCGCCTTCTGTCTTTGTCTCTGTCCTCAGTACGTGTTTGTGTCCCTGCTGTCCCGAGACAGCGTCTACGACGTTCTCAGGAGGATCTGCACTCACCTGCAGGTTGGTCCACCTTCAGCTTCCTGGTAACGAATGTTTCGTACTGGCTCACCTGGCGTCCTCTGTCTGTGCTCAGGTGAATGGGAAGAGTCTGAGTCTGAAGCAGTACCTGGAGGAGCCCAGCTCTCTGTCCATGGTAACAGCCACAGCCTTATCGGCAGCTTCTCTGCTTTTTACATAGGTGTGTCTCTGAACCTGCTGCGTCTCTCTGTCAGGACGAGTTTCCAGAGGTGCTGAAATGGAGACGGAAACCGTCGCTTCCCGCCGTCTCCTCCTCCCTCCCCGATTTGCTCGGAAACTCCACCCCCAGCCTCGCCGCCACCACCACCACCTTCAGTGCTCACACGCTCACAGGTAGCCCCGTGCATTTGGCCGCCCGCCCGCCCTCACAATGATGTGTTTACCCGTGTCGTGTTCTCTGTCTCGTGTGTGTAGACAGCAGCCTGGAGACGGAGAAGATCCTGCTGACAGAACCAGTACCTGAACTGGGCCACGCAGAGTACCAGCTGCTCAAACTCTTCATCCTGCTGTGAGTCCCACAGATACAAAACCAGCATACACAGCCAGGATACGCGGCTAATTAATTAAAGTCTGAGGTTCGTTCATGTCGGTTCCTTTTTCTGCCAATTGGATCCAGAGCGAGGAGGAACACCTTTGGGTGTACTGCACTTCTTCACAGATGTGTCAGGTGTTTTTTACCTGTCTGTCTCTGTCAGAGTCTTCCTGCTGGTCCTGTCGTCCTGCTACCTGGCCTTCAGGGTTTGTCGTCTGGAGCAGCAGCTCAGCTTCCTGAGCAGCCAGCCGACGCTGAGAGAGAGGTACGCACCTGTGCAGGTGTATTCTCAGAAACTTTTCCCCTAGCAAAGCCAGGACTTCAGGTTTTTAAATCTTCCATATTTGTGTAAATTATCCTCTTTAATGAGGATAAAATCAACACACCTTGATGCTCTGTGGTTGCTTCGTGGACCACATCCATCACGTATTCACAGAAATTTGCATGCGGCTTTTCCAGGTGTGGAGAATTGCCCTGCTGGCTGGCCAATCAGAAGACAGGAACCTGATCCTGCAGCCTGTCAGCGTGTTAGGAGAAAGTCTGCTTTTTATAGAGTTAGCTGTTGGTGGTGAGAGGAGAAGGCTCTCAGGAGGAGGAAGGAGCTTCAGCGGCTAACATCTGACCCCTGCCAGCACCCGGTTACCATAGAGATGTTACAGTAGTCAACACACGCAGCGGACTAACCTTTGACCTCTGGGACAGAAATGTTGGCGTGTGCATTGCTGGGTCAGACAAAGGTCAGGGGTCCCAAGAACTGAAAATGTGTTGTAGGATACCGTACCGCGCAGAAGTGTTTGACTGTTTTCCATCACATCACCATCAAGGAGGCGTCTGATTGGCCCACACATCCAGCCTCGCTCACCGTCAGCTGCTAGAAGCTCGAGGAAAGCCCAGATCCAAGCATCATGAACGCGCTCAGACTGCGTCCCCTCATCACGGTGCGGGAACCACCGGACTCAGCCATAAACTGTATGTAAAAGACGGACACAGTTACTGTAATGTTTACCGCCACCATCTTGGAGTTTTAAAAGCAGAGGTGTGCCTCCCTAAATCCCTCCCTCCTCTCTGTGCCCCCTGACTCTGAACGCCATGTTGTGTTAAATTAAACCTGAAACCAGCGACTGAGACTCAGGAGGAAAGTGTTTACTGAGGGCGACTGCCCCCTGCTGGTCATTATAAAGAATGCAGGTGTGACGAACCGCGTTGACTTCACAGGATCTGCTCTGTCTTTTATGTACAGTCTGTTGGCACATAACCTTCCATGATGTCACTGTGACGTCATTTGTCAGAGTGGGGATTTTTATCAAAAATCTCCTGCAGCACCTGCCCCAGAGTACGTGGGTTTCTCCCCAGAGCAGACCCTGAAGCGCTCCTATGGGGTTTTAGTTGAAAGTAACTGACTCCATGAAGACGCTGCGACACACCGAATCCACAAAACAACCACGATGATTTGGCCGTCCTCTCGAACCACTTTACAGCCACAGGCTGAGCAAGCACAGCTTCACAAACTAGGAGACATTTCCTCTCAGATCAGCTCTCTCAGGCCTCACAGTTCTTCTGTTACTGGGTTAAACTGACTTTAATCTGCAGAGAAGTCGTCTGCAGCATGCATGATGGGTCGTCAGTGAGCCGCGTTTAGGATGCGTTGCTCCCCAAACTCAACTCATCTCACCTGGAAAGACCTCGGGATCCCTTAAGATGAGCTGAAAACGTTTCTGGGGGATGACGACATCCTGCTTTGACCTCACCTGACCTCAGATAGGCGGAAGAAGGAGGACTCCTGGGCGGGTGGATGAACAGCTTACAGAGCCGCGCAAACACCTGAGATTGGCCCCTGCAGGTGACACCAGATGAGTAGTCACACATGTTAGGAAGGTTTCCTGTCATTAATCATCTCCACAGTGTTACTCAGCATAGAAACTCAGGATTAATAAACTTTCACGTCACTGCAGCATTAATGACAGAGGGTGTTCCTCATTATTTTCTAATATGCACACAAAGAGTATCTGACAGCTGGAGAACCTCACTGCTCACCTTTGCATTCAGAACTGAAGCAACTGATTTCTCCTTTGAGACACGGCGACAGCACCATGATGACATCACCATGATGACATCACGCTGAGTTGCTGTGTTACATTAGAGCTGTAGCATCAAGATTTTAATGTTTTTATTATCATGCAGAGAACCCGAATCCATCTTTGTTCATTTTTTATGTTTAATAATATTTGATCAGGCTGATTTGTTGTATGATGGATCAGATGAACCTGCACAAAGAGCAGCCGCTCTTAATATGCCAGAGGTGGACGTCTTTTTAATAAAATATGTAAACAAGCTGAATTTACTATTAAAGCTGATATTTTCGAATGTGCTGTGCATTATTTCATTACATTATTATTATTGCTCATGCAGCTCGTTCTGTTGCTGCTCACTTTCAATAAAAATATGAAAATGGTAAAAAACGGTTTAGTTTATGACATATTCTAAAATTCCATTTTATTATTTGGTTGTAAAAATCATCATTTGTGAGGTGAACATGTTGGAAAAGGCTGATTATTTACCTCTGTGATGTATGGGAGATGTAAAGGCTCCAGGTTTGTAAATATAGTTTGGTCAACCTATAATTTAGGATTCAAAAATAGTTTTTTAAAAAAAGGTAATTTTTCTGTTACGTGTTTAAAAAAAAACAATAATCCATCAAAAATATGGTTTGTCTCTTTTTATGAGATATTTTAGTAGCTGTGTTCTCCTGGTTGGTGCAAACCTGCTACAACTACTGCAGGAGTAGAGTTTAAAAATACTTTTAATAGATTAAAAACTTAAGTCATCCTCATGCTGAATACTCATCCACTTTCAGGTAAGACTGAACTTATATAAACTAGAGCAACTCCCTACATTCTTTTCACATTATAATTCAAACTGTTACTAAAGCAATAGATTGAAACCTTGTGAGTTAAGTAAACATTTAGTGTTATTAGAAATCATTTGGTAACAGGGTGTTGTGTATGATCTCCTAATTATGATTAATTTTTTATTTACTATGTATTTCTTATTGAATATTTCTTTGATTTTTTTTTACCATATTTATTAAATTGTATTTGTGATCTAATATTTAATATTAGTTTAATATTTATTTATATTCGTATTTATGTATTTTTAATATTGACACTAATGGCCTTCCATATTTGGCCTTCTGCTTTGTGGGCGGGATTCGGCGAGATTCGGTGGAGCTCGGCATTGTTCGGGCTAAGGTTGTGGCGGGAATCTAGCGGATTCAACAAGCTAGCAGACTATTTTCATTCAGGTTTGTTTTTATCTAAATAATGGAGAATTAAAACTTGAACCTGCTTTTCGGATTTAGTTAAAATCGAGGCTTGTCCGCTGGTTCGCTTTAAACTAAACAGGTGTTATTAGCAATATTTTTTAATTCTTTAATACCTTATTAAAAAAGGTAGTTTTATTATATAAGCTAACATTAGCACTGGGTGGTTTGCCGTCTTTCTTTTTCTTTGTGTAATATTTGGCAGCAGTAAAAGCTAGGAGGATGGCAGCAGCCAGGAAACAGATGAAAAAGAAACACCTGGAGGAGAGAGCAGATAAAAAGGCTTTTGATTTTACTCCTGAGCCGGAGAAGAAGGAGCTGAGTGGCTCCGAGGATGAAGTCAGAGAAGGTGAGCTGGGTCACCCTGATAACTGTAGGTGCTGATTTTAAGGTGTTAAAAGTAAAATCTGACGACTTTCTGATGATTTAAGACGAAACTCCAATAGCGGACAAGCTGGCAAAGAAGAGACCGGCTGACTTTGAGGAGGAGGCGGTTCCCTGTGCTGTGGGGTATTAATTATTTCATAATTAATTTTGAAAAAAAAAAATTGTTTTTGTGTTTTGTGTTTAAAATACCTCCTATAGTTTCCCCATATAACAAGATAATGTTTTAAATATCATGTTTGATGAGCCTAACAGTCCAAAGCCTGAAGATATGAAGCTTATTGTTATATTATTAAGATGAAAATGTTCAAATTTGATCGGGTTGATAATGAAACCTTTATTTCAGAGTTTAATGTGTGTTTAACCAATCTCAGTGTGTTTCCTCTTTTTATGTCTAGAAATGAGGTGCAGTCCATGTTGGAGAAGTTTGGAGGTAAGAAGCTGTTTTTATTGAACTTGTTATTGGAAAAATCATTAGGCATAACGTCATCTGTTAGACTACATTCACACTGCAGGCGAAAGCGCATCTAATCCGACTTTTTTGACCCTAAGCGACCCATATCCGATCATGGTATGACAGTGTGAACAGCATAAATCCGATATTTTCAAATCCGACCTAGGTCACTTTCGTATGTGGTACTGAATCCGATACATATCAAACAGCGACTGCTGTTTGAATGGTCATGTCACATTAAATCCGTCTTTTACGTCACTGACACAAGACAGACGGCGATTATCAGCGCCGGAGAGGCACCCGAGAAGACATCGTGAACGCTTCCTGGCCGTCCAGTGAAACTGTTGGGAAGACAACGTTGGAGAAACGTGAACATTTTATTTGTACCGTATAATCTGCAGATTCTGACAGAAATCTGCAACTATCCTTTGAAGCACCGCTCCTCTCTAAAACAGCAATAAGGATAATTATTAGGCCATATGTAAATGACACAATAACTTTATAACTTAAAGCAAAATTGGGAAACGTAAAGTCCGAAACAAGTCTTTATATTAAGGGCCATCAGTCAAACAATACTGTTTGGTCTGGGTCTAAACAGAGCGTGTTGTGTGTGACGTCTTCTTTTGCGCATGCGGGACGCTTTGAGGGTTCACACTAGAGCGCGTTTGCTGTCACATTTTATTTGTAGTGTGAACAAGCAGACAAAAAAATCGGATTTTATCAAAAAATCGGAATTGAGCATTAAGACCTGCAGTGTGAACGTA
>VUQG01040775.1:0-11176 GCA_015106755.1 Etia nguti
CTCATTGTTATCATATTCTCATATCATGCCTGATCCTTCTGGCTTCACTACGGCACAAGACACTTTAACACACCACTCACACAATGTACATTCTCAGATTTCGAACTGTAAATTTCCAGATTGTTTTATTTTATTTTATTTATATAATGTATATAACTCACTCACTCACTGCACATAATGTCCTCTTTGTATATATTCACTCACTGTATATAATGTTCTCTCTCTTTTTGCACAGTCGAGGAGCGTATCAGGTCACATTTCACTGCGTGTTGTACTTGTATAACTATGCACGTGACAAATAAAGAATCTTGAATCTTGAATAATGCTCATTATTCACTGCAAAAGGCCGATCTCCGGCACTGTCAAGCTGCTGGCTGTGAGCACAGTCACAGCTGCTCTTCCTTGGCATTAATGGGTGCAGCTACAGCTAATACAGCTGTTCCAAATTGTAATGTGACTTGTTACTTTTTTTTTTGCCATTGACGTGACCGGCTGTAGTGCTTCCTGGAAGCTGCAGTCCTTCTAAGACAAATGTCCTTAAGTGTAATATAACACTTAGAACTACTGCAGGGTTAGACAGGACTAAAGACTGTATTTAAAGTTGGATGTGGCTTCAGGGCCTAAACAAAACAAACAAAAAAAGTTGGAAAGAAGTGCCTTACAGCTGCATTATTTCTAATGACCAGCAGGGGGACATTCCTCGTTTTCCATCGAAGTCTGCTGCTTTCGTCTCTCTTATGATCTCTTTAAACATATTTCTGATAAGCTTAGGGTTTCAATCAGTAGTTTGAAGTCTTTCTTGCTTATTTAATTTTTTTGTTTTATTCTAATCAATACAAACGTAGTACACACCTCCCACTATAGCGTTACCCATACCCACACTTAGGCTTCGGCGACACACCTCCAACTGACATCGTGATAAAGTCATTTTTGTAGCTATTTTTCATTAAAACCTTTGACGGGATTCAAAATTTACTGCTGAGCTAAAGAATAAAGAATGTTGCCTATAAAAGTGTTAAATGACAACGTTTTTTCCTTCCACCCACAGGAACTAACATACCTGAGCTTCAGCAAACACACAGATGTTGGCGGTGGGTTCAGGGGAGTAATGGTCTTTCCCGTCTGTTAGGATGGTGCCATAAAGGAAGGCCAGATCATCGCTGGCTGGATGATGCAACTTCACCTAAAGGATAATAAGAACAAGGGAGAAAAAGAAATCAGTTCACACTGTGGAATATGGTTGGGAGCACCGTGTCCAGATACTTTTGGGTGACATCAAGCTGAGAGGTCATGTAATGCTCAGATTTTTAGCTATAAGCTCTACAGGCATGTACTGCATGCCACATAAATGCTGCCAGATGTTTCTTGTGGCCTCTAAAAATATCCTATGCATACATTTGAGCCATAATTAGGCTACACCCCAAAAGCAGATGTGATGAATAAAAAAAGAAGCTGCCAATTCAAAGCAGCTCTAAATAAGATCAGGCCTACTTTTTCCCCTTTTTAAATTAAAGTATGGATAATAAAGACTTTTAGATTATTAGAAACTTAGCTAGTGATATTCTCGCATGTTATATTATTATTAACTAATGTTGCCTATTGTTTTGTCTCTGTAATTTTGCTCATTTTTTTTTTAAATTTCCTGTCAGCTGATCACCTGAGATTTGACAGCTCTGGTCACGGCTGTGGCTGCGTCGACAAGATCCCGAGTCCTGGACTTGGACACATCCAGACCAAACCTCTTGGCATTTACAAAGGCATAAAAGGCCCCTCCGTAGCTGATGTCAACCGTTACCTCACCAAACCCCTCCACCGTCACTGTCACATCTGTTAAAAAAATATTTAATTAGCCCAGGAGAACATCCAAATACCTGAGAACTATTACACTTATTTGTGCTACCTGTAGCAAATGCAAATGCTGGCACGCTGAGAAACCTCACTCCTCCTGTTTTCCCCTCAGAGTACTCAACAAAAGCCTTCACCAGGCCACAGGGACAGTGGATGTTCACTTGTGTCTCTGGCGACTTCGGCTCTTTCACTAGTTTGTAGTCCACAGCGAAGCGTCCCAGTGCGATGACGGCGTGGCCGCACATGGTGCTGTAGCCCTCGTTGTGCATGAACAGCACAGCCAGGTCGGCCTCGGGTAACTCGCTGTCCACGATCAGGGCCCCGTACATGTCGTAGTGTCCTCGCGGTTCATACATCAGCACCCTCCTGAGGTGGTCCAGATTTTCCCGGACGTATCGACGTTTGGAAAGCACGCTGTCGCCTTTGACCTCTGGGTAGCCACTGAGGATGATCCGCAAAGGCTCTCCACCCGTGTGCATGTCGACCACAGACAGCTCGCCTCCCTCGTGAGGTGGAAGCTGCATTTCCATCTCAGTGCTGATCTCAGAAATCAAAACAATCCTTTGGGTTATAAACTCATATTTTTAATACACCTTTTTGATAAATGTAAACACTTCTGAGAGAAAACTTTTGAGTCTGCCTGCAAGCTTCGTTTGAAAGTTATCCCTCAAATCAAAACGTACATATGGAGTATGGGTAACAAATACATTTAAAGCGATTTATAGCTAGATTTATAGCTCGGTGTCTGGGTCGTGTGTTTAGTTTATGAATGCTAAATTCTGCTTGATGCCAAATTTGCTGTGTGATAATTCATCTGTAAAATTGTGGCCACAAGATCAGGTAAAAAAGTAGGACCTTTGTCACTTGATACTAGTGGTATGTAGTCCCACAAGGTTTGGCACACTTTGTATGTCACACTTGTGTTTTGTGGCCTGGGAGCGCTGACTTTACTAAAGTATTGTGCAAAAGTCTTTATATTTTCTTAGGGAAAGGGGAAATAGTTTCAGCATTTTTTTTAAAAACATGTGCAAACATATATGGAAATACAATATATAAGGCAAGAGTAGCTTGAAAACGAGCTTGAAAGTCAATATTTGGTATGACCGCCTTTATTCTTCAACACATCTTGAATTCTCTTAGACAACCTTTCTTGTCATTTCCTTAGGTAGACTTCAGGAATAGTTCTCCAGGCTTCTCAAAGGACATTCAAAGCTCTTCTTTGAACACTGGCTGCCTTTTGTCCTGTTTTCTGTCAAGATGATCCCGCACTGCTTCCATAATGTTGAAGTCCGGGCTCTGGGGAGGCCAGTCCATGACTGATAGTGTTCCATTGTGTGTTTTTCTATCCAGGTATTCTTATAATGCATTTGCAGTGTATTTGGGATCATTGCCATGCAAAAAAATGAAGTAACTGCTTTACACCCACCCTTCCCACTGAGACCATTTCTGATGAGGCTTCAATGAACAGCAAATGGATCAGCTAAAAAGCCAGATCCAGCACTCAGGTCTTGTGTCAGGTCATGCTTGATTTTTTCCATATTACTTAATGACATGACTTCCAGATATCATTCCTCTGCTTTAAATATTTTTTTTAGGCCTGTCACATCTTCTTTTGCCCTCCACTTGTCCAGTGTCTGAATTTTTTTTAAGAAAATACTGCACACCATGGCGAGATATGCCAAGTTTTTGGCTAGTAGCTCTGTAAAAATACTATTCTATTTTACCAACTGTGTTATCTTTGGCATTTTTGTAGATTCAGCTAAACAAATGTGGACAAATTGTGTTTTTTGTGACAGTCTGTTAGTAACAAAGTGGCTAAAGATACTATTTAAAGTTGGCTCTTTGCTACTAGTTTTATCTTTTGAGTTAGGTCCTTTTTATGCTTGAGTGATTCACGGGTCAGTGTTAGGTGGCTTAACAAACAAAAAACATTCCTCATAAAAATAAGTTTAAAAAAAAAAAGCAGCCAATGACCAAAGAAAAAGCTTTGAAAGACTTCTAGAAAGCCTGGAGAACTTTTGCTCAAGAGCACATTTAAAAAGTACAAGAATAACTCCTTGGAAGCATAATATGAAGAGTGAGGAGGGGTTCAAGACTTTGCTGTATCTTCTATGATCAGTGTGGAAGCTGTTGAGCATCTAACTCCTGTAAATCATGTGTTTATTCATACTTTAGATGAAAACATTCGTTAACGTTAAGAAATGTGAGGGTAGATGCAGTAAACAGTAAATATATCTACATGGAATCGTATTAAATTTGACAAAACGGGCACCAAAAGCCGAATGTTGTGCAGGCTGATATGTGGACATCGTAAAAAAAAAAAAAAAAGATTTATGAGCAACAGTTTTGCTTATATTCGTTTCTGAAAGCAAACAGGGGTTTATAGTGGGAATTTTATTATTATTTTTCTCAATACATGCTGTGCCATGTTGTTATTATTATACAAACTTTTTCCCAGTTAAACGTTTGGATGCCTGCAGTAGATGTATAACGCAGTGCATACTGCAGACCCTTCAGCGCAACTCTCCAGTAAAAGGCAGCAAAAACCCAGCGTTGAGTTGCTCACACAACTGCAGACAGGAAAAGAACCAAAGCACCGGTAAGTTTACTTACCTGCTGTAAATTTTCTCTGTGCTCAGATTTCAAACTTCTGCTGCCCTCCTACCTTTTTCTTTTCTTTTCTCTGTGGGTGTTTCAGTTCACAAAGACACTAAAATGAGACATTAGTGCCACCCGCTGTTCTGGAGGGCTGCACGAAGTTAGTCTTTAAACAGCCTGCTGGTGTACAGTTTAATATTCAGACACATGTTTCTCTATATGTTATATAACCCTTGAAAAACAGGCTGAAACTGATTCAGTGTTTCTGATTACAGATCGTATCCAGGAGAAGTTCCCCCCCCCCAATAATAAATTAATTTTATTTTTAAAATAAAATCAAACAACAGGAAAATTCTTACACGTGTGTATTTATGTTCTGCACAGCAGGTGTAATACTATGGTAAATGGCCTGTATTTGTATTGCGCTTTACTCAGTCCCTAACGACCCCAAAGCGCTTTACACTACTACACTGGTGATGGCAAGCTACATTGTAGCCACAGCTGCCCTGGGGCGCACTGACTGAGGCGAGGCTGCCGGACACTGGCACCACCGGGCCCTCTGACAACCACCAGTAGGCAAACATGGGGTTAGTATCTTGCCCAAGGATATTTGGCATGCAGCCTGGAGCAGCCTGGGATCGAACCACCGACCTTCTGGTTAGTGATCCTTGTATAAGAGTGTAATTCCCCTGTAATTAAATGTAGTTTCTGCGTATTTTATTTGAAATGACATTGTAATTATATTTACCTACAAATACTTTAGGTAGGTAGGAAAGGAGCGTCTCCTTTCCTTTAAAATAGCTGGAAGTTAGGCAAGGTTATGCCACTCCGTAACATGACCTGCACCTTGAAAAGTCCAGTGTTCTTACAATGTAAGATCCAGAAATACTGTTTGTTTTTATGCCAAATTATCAAGAAATTATGCAGTACTTAAAAGTACTTACAGTATAATTTGTGTCTCCTTGACTTGTTATCCCCGTATTCTAGTGTGCCTATACTGAAGTATTTGTGTGTTAATATAATGAGATTTTAATTTCAAATAAAATACATTGAAATTCAATTTAATTACAGCGGAATTAGGCCTTTAATCATGGGTCACATTATAACATGTTACCAAAGAAGGAGGTAATGGCAAAAAAATAAAAAGATCTAAAAGAACCCGTGCTATGTTTAGGAGATTGTTGAGCTCTATTTAAGAATTTGATACAATCAATTTGATATCTATCTATCTATCTATCTATCTACACTACTATTTCCTTCCTTATAAGCGCTGATGTTTAAACATGATTCAGAAGTCAGTGCAAAGGTGCTGCTTTGTTTGTCAACTGCTAAATAAAAATCATATTTAAATGAGAAATTCAAGTGGATTTACTGGGTAAATCCACTGTAATCTGTATCCTCCTGTGACTCACCTGGATTAAACAAAACATGTGTGACATGAAAACCGCTTGCGTGTTACACTTTCCAGTTTAAAGGCAGACTTTTGTGTTACATAAGAGAAGAAACTAAACAACAGATGGTGAGCAGGCATTACTTTTCATTACTCATTTCACAGTTGACAGGCTCCCTCGGATGCATGCAAGGTCGCTTCTGAACGTAATGTAGAACAGACATACTTGACAGTCACATGCTTGGACCCTTACAGTTCACACAGAATTTGCCCAGTGGTTTCATAAACCACCAAAAAATATGAACAAACTGAGTTTAGTGCACTTTCCCTTTAGATATGCATAGTAAACCATCATTTAAATGATTAAAACAGGATATGCAGTACCATTTATCTTATAAAGTGGCTAATAAATAGAAATAGTTTAAATTCAGTCTGAGAACAAAGATACCTGAGCAAGATGCAAAGCTACGTGAAGAAAAATGCACAACGAGTCTGCTGCAATAACCTGATGACATGTTCGCATCCTGAAGGAAAAGAAACCTTTAACAAAAATGTAAAAGTGGCATTATTGCATTGCTGTTCTTTATTTTTACATGCACGGGAAATGAGTTTCTGAATAAGACAATGCATATAGATATATATGTATATATAACATTAGATTTCATCAAAACAGCTCGTAGTGAGGCTTTGCTATTGTAAGGCACATTTAATTACCTGATAATTAACTCTGAAGGTAGTCGCTCCACTGAGGATGAGCAAACTCTGGATTTCCCTCCTAAATAAGATAAAGCTGTGTATTTATAATACACTGTGCATGTGGAAATGCTCACTGAGCTTCAGCTTGTCCACAAAATAGAAATGTGAACTTTAAGGTTTTCTACCAAAAAAACAAAAAAAAAACCCTCAAAACTGTAAACTGACTTCCAGAAATGTAAAGGACCACTCCATCTTATTTTCATCAAACTTGCATGTTTCGCCTAGCACCTCATCAAGCATCATTTCCTTTTTGTGCTTGTTGTTCATTACTTGTCCCTGCTTCCTCTCACACACAAGTGTCTCATAAGTTAAAAGCTACAGTATAAGATAAATCCCTGGATTCTTGCGGTGCCAAGGTAACATTTCTGCATGCAATCAAGTATTAAAACTTGTAGTCCAGCAGGACATGCACGATGCTTATCTAATCCTTTATTTTTTCATTAAGTGAGAAAATTTAAAGAGCCTCGTCGTCTGTTTTCGGTGAAGCCGGCCTGGAGGCGGTGACCGAGTCTTGACTTTTCCGTTTTGCTTTTGGAGAGGACGCTGGCGGCAGCGAGAGTCTTCTTTTTACCGACAGCAGCCTGAGGATCTCGCTCACCTGAGCTTCGAGGAGCGACAGTCGCCCGTTCAGTATCTGAATGTCTGCTTTCAGCTCCACCTTGGCCGCGTGGAGCGTTGCTTGAAGCAGCGCTTGTTCAGACAGCGGCTGCACGAAGGAGTGTCTGAGGGAGACCTCGGTGTAAACCCCGAGGCTGTGCTCGAATGGATTTCTCTCCATGGGGCTCCTTTCCATCGGGCTTCGCTCAAAGGAGCTTCTTGAATCTCCTGCTCGGTCAATGCGTGGATCGCTCTTTGTGATACCACTGTCGCAGGAGTCGGTTTTGTGCAGGGCGCTTGTTTCCTCACCTGCGCTGTTGCTGCCCTCTGTGCTTCCCCTCTCTCCACCTCCCCCTGATTCATGGTTCTTTTTGGGGGCTGCAATCTGTTCTGAGGACTGCGATGCTTTCGGCCACTTGTCTGCTTTCTGTGTCTGTTTCTCCTGCTCGACAGGGGGACGTGCTGGCTCAGCAGATGTGGCGTTTCTAAACTTTGCCCAGCCTCTCACAACTCTACCGCTCCCTGCGTTACCCTCTCCACCTGCACCACTGCTCTGACCGAACCGGCTCTCTGCACAAGGCTTTGATGCAGACTCCACCGCCTCCATTGTGCGGCTTTGCTCTGACTTTTCGGGCATGTTGCAACTGTTCCCCCCTCCTGCTGAGGTGTTCTCCTGCCGTTGCTGAGGAGATACTGAGTTTAAGGGCTGAGTGTAAGAGTTTGAGTCAGTGTGGTGCTGGGGGTGCTGCTGCATCTCCACCTGCACGCTGTTGTGATCTAAGTAAGTGTTGCACTCTCCTCCTGTTTGAGCGTCTCTGTGCTGTCTGAACTTCTGGAACAGCTTGCGAACCGGGTGGTCTTCGGGAATGGACAGAGTAACGTCACTCTGATGCTCCTGCTCCCTCTTCACATCGGCAATCTTCCTGAAGATGACCTGCAAGAGGGAGAGTGGGTGCATGAGGACACTGATACAGGACACACTGTAAATTGTATCTTACATTGTGCATGCTCTAGTGCTCGACCTGGACGAAGCAACTTGTACAATGTCAGTATAATGCAGCTTCAAAGCAAGGACAGCTGCCTGCAGCTGTTCTGAATGCTGAAATATTTATGAGCTGAAAGCAGCAATGCACAAGGGAAACCGTTAATGGAGCAACAAGTCAATAATGGAGGACAATTTAGGCTCTGAGTCTTTCCTGAATTCCCTCTGAAGACATAGAAAAGAAACGTCAATAAACTCCAAGTGTCTCTCTGCCTTCCGATACCACTCTGGTAGAAACTTTCAGTGCTGGTGTACCTGAGAAGTTAATCTGTGAAACACTTACCCCCATGAATCCCACGTAAAAGCCCACTGTGTACAAAGCTCCCACTCAGTCATTTCGACTGATGTATTAATAGTTCAATAGTTAGCATCAACTGCTTTAATATCATTTTTAGATTAATCTGAAACTGACCAGTTTAGATGATTAGAAATAGGAAGATTAGAAAACCAATGTAAAAGACAGCTACTTATGGGCTCAGCTGCCCATAAGTAATCTACAAAATGTCTAGGACCTGTTATGTTATTAAACATGCAAACAAGTCTTAAGTCACTGCTCATTTCTTTGTATTTTGCTTTAAAGAAGTCAGACTGTCTTATTATTATTTTTTAAAAGTGGTCTTGAGCAGTGTCTCTCCAGGCTTGGCTGCTTGTTTACTCATTTTCAGTCCAGTCCTTGTACACAGGATGTTAAGCCACTTTAACAATGTTCTAAAAATTATTCATATTATGACCTGACACGGGACCTGAGAGATGCATCTGGCCCTTCAATGTTCACTGAAGCCTCCTCAGAAATGGTCTCAGTGGAAGAGTGTTTGTCAAGGAGAAATTCTTAAGGAAGTAAAACAGGCTGAGGTATGCCAAGTTACACAAGAACTGTGCTGAAATTCAGTGGCAATGGTCCCAAACACACTGCCATTGCAGTAAAAACATAGACAAAACACACAATCAAACATTATCAGCACGGATTGACCTCCCCAGAGCCCGGACTTCAACATTATTGAAGCAGTGTGGGATAATTTTGACAGAAAACTGAACAAAAGGCAGCCAAAATCCAAAGAAGAGCTCCTTCAAGAAGCCTGGAGACTGAAGACTACTTAAGAAATGACAAGAAAGCTTGTCTAAGAGAGGCCGTGTTGAAGAATAAAGGTGGTCATACCAAATACTGATTTTAAAGCTCATTAGAATTGTACACACTCTGTTTTTGCCTCATATACTGTATACTGTCCATGTATGTTTGCACAGGTTTCAAAAAATCACTGCACCTATTTCCCATTTTCCTAACAAAATATAAAGAAATGAAGAGGGCTTGAGACTTTTGCAAAGTTCAAATACCTGCCATGAATCTCTTAACATGCAGCTGTGATTTGACTCAAAACTGTGCCAATCAATATTTATCACACAACACTTCCAGTTATTGCTCAAACATTCTTAAAAGGCCAGTCTGCTTCGTTACAGTCAGAGTTTGAGCAGTTATGAGTCTGTTATATTCCTTCAAAAAAAAATTTTTCTCAGAATAACTTTTTAAAACCTACATCCTCAAAAGTATTTCATACATCCCAGTCCTGAACAAAGAACACAACAGACTACGTGCACTGGCATGACTTGACGCGATATGAACATCCATTAAGAACTTAAAAGATAGCATTACAGCAGAATGTATAGGAAACCTACTCTTGTGGCTGGAAAGCAAAGCATCTCAGTGCTGTAGTGGGATCAATATGTGTAGCCAGGAGAACCTTTATGAAATACTGGAGCCTTAGTTTGGACCGGCTAATTGTTCGGAATAGCTTTGCACAAATTTTTTGTCACTGTCCTTTTTACAGATAGGGGAAATCTGGATGGAGACAGTGTGCATGTGCAGATTTATTTACATTTATCCTCTTCACATTTGAGCTGTTCAGTCTCAGTTTGTAATTTGATAAAAAGGCTTTCTGAGCGGTCGATACAAAGGCAATGTGATATATATATATATATATATATATATATCTCTGCATCGCACTCAGGTATTCCATGCTGCCTAGCTCAAGGCCACAGCACATGTTGTATTAATGAATTTATGAATGAATGATTTAATTCTAATTTTTGCCTGTGACTTAATGCTGACACAAACACTTTTTCTTTCTCTATTTTTCCTTTTATTTTAAATTTCATGATCATTTAAGTACTAGATACCCTATTTTGCACATATAGATATGTGTGTTTAGCACAGGTGGGGCAAGACGCTGTTGCAAAATGCTTTGCAATCCAAACAAAATGAAAAAGTCTTTTTTATTCATACTGTCAGTTGGTGAAGAGTTATAGTTATAGATGTTTCTGTGTACTGGGTTTGGTTGCTCAGCTCTTGGTCATGTAGGAGTTTGTGGATGGAGGAGAAGAGTTGTAAAGAAGCAGGTTTGGTTGCATTGCATTTGTTGTACAGGGTGGGCCATTTATATGGATACACCGTAATAACATGGGAATGGTTGGTGATATTAAAGTCCTGTTTGTGGCACATTAGTATATGTGAGGGGGCAAACTCCTCAAGATGGGTGGTGACCATGGTGGCCATTTAGAAGTCGGCCATCTTGGATAGAACTTTTGTTTTTTCAATAGGAAGAGGGCCATGTGACACATCAAACTTATTGGTAATGTCACAAGTAAAACAATGGTGTGCTTGGTTTCAACGTAACTTTAATCTTTTATGAGTTATTTACAAGTTTCTCTTTGTTCACAGCCATTGACATGTCGAAGAGGTTAACACGTGAGGAGCGGATCGAAATCGTGTTGATATCTGGTGAACGCAGTAACCGGGTCATTGCAGCAGATTTCAATGCAAGACACCCTACGAGACCACCCATCTCCCATGCTACAGTTAGAAAACTGCTTGCCAAGTTTCGTGAAACTGGTTCAGTGTTGGATTTGCCAAAATGTGGACGCAAGAAAACTGTCACTAATGAAGAAACATC
>VUQG01040777.1:0-16739 GCA_015106755.1 Etia nguti
AAGACCATCTCTGAATCGAGGAGGGGGCCTAAGGGTACATCTTTCGCCATCTTACAATGCTGTGATTGCAGCCATTCCCCAACTCTCTGTGAATGGTACTCATGGCCATTGATCAGTGTGCTTTCATCAGTTGGCCTTGATCAGTGGTTGTTGATCAATGGTCATGAGAATTTGCATAATTATGATGAAGGTGACCTCCCAGCCCATTGTTCCTCAGTGGGCTGGTTTCAGTCATTTTGCAAATGTACTGTTTATAAGATTGGAAACCTGCAGTCAGCTGAGACTGAAGAAGTCACTTGGATGAGTGAGGAAACGTTTTTCCCACTGAAAACGCTACGTCCAGATGAACAGAATCAACTTTTTGGGGGCTGTGTTGCTGATGTCAGAATGTTTGCAAAAATTCATTGGTTGATCAGGCATCACAGCCTTCGAGACACAAACTTTTGTAATTTACATATTCATGCAGATGTGCCCATCAAACATTTTAATCAATGGAGACCATTACTGCAGCCATTCTAATACCAAACTATTGATCGTATCAACCTGTTCCTGTTTTTTTGATCATCCACGTCACTCCTTGATGTGCACAGGTGTCCAAAACTTTGACATCCTCTTAACCTTCACAAAAGGTTTTTGTTGCCACTTGAACACAAGTGCTCAAACTTCATTTATCAGTTTTATGCTTTATGCTTCATTTCTGAACTTGCCATTTAGTGACACATCAGAAAAACACTTCAGCTGAACATCCAAGGAGATTCAAAAACTCACCCCACACGGTTCCCTACTGGCCAGGTAAACCACCAGGTATCCACATGACAACTGTGGTTCAACCTACATACGATTCTACCTCAGATTAGGAATTAAATTGAGCCAAGATGTCAACACAACTCGCTCTGAGTGAACGCTCGGAACAGAGGATTAATCAAACTCAGTTGCTCACCTAGTCAGAGATCCCAAAAATTTGACTCTGTTCATGTGGACGTAGCGTTTTCAGTGATGATGAAATGTTTCTCCCACTGAAAACGCTACGTCCAGATGAACAGAGTCAACGTTTTTGGGATTTCCTTACCCGGATGATTGAGCATGCATCAAGACATTTATTCAGAGGCTTAAAAAAAAAGAAGAAAAGAAACATCTGTAGTACTGAAAATGAACCAAGAAGGAATGATTTCTATTTCATGCTCTCCCTCCTGATCGCTGCCGTCTCCTGCAACTGATGGAATGACTCTGAAAACCTGTGGGCTCTGATGTAGTCACACCCCGAGGTGACAGCAGCAGGATGAATTTGTCTCAGTGTGTATGTGCGCTGCACTGTAACATTACTGCCTGTTGAATGAAAATCAGTCTGATTAGATTGCTTAGGTTAATGGAAAAAAGATCAGTTTCCCTCACGTTCATCAGCCTTGCACAAACTCCTGCCGTTTATTCAGGTCATGTTGAGATTTGGTGAATGAAGGACTTTTATGTTGAGCTGGGAAACCACATTCCTTGGACAATAAATCACACGTGAAGTCGATTGGACTGCGCAGTTGGTGCTTTCTGCATAATTCACATATAAAATTTGTTAACGTGCAAATAAAAAGACAGGACAGGGAGTCTAAACAAATTCAGCTCAGTCGAGCTCATCCTTCACATCATTAGCAGTTTAAACATGCCAACAGCTCTCTCAAATGGGTTTTCAATGAGAGTCGGCTCTTCTTCACTCTCATCTCTTTCACGTTCTACAGCCTCACACACACACACACACACAGTCTGAAGGTCAGTGTTTGGTGTCATAATCACAGCAGTAATCACAGCAGAGGAGGTGACGACCACGGTGGAGCGCTGATTGCGGCTGTCTCTCAAAGACTGCTCAAAACGAGAAAGTGGACGCCTCTGTTTGCAGTCAAGGACTCAAAGTCATCACCGGTGCATCTCTCACTCACACTCTCACACACTCACACACACACTCACACTCACACACACACACACACACACACACACACACACACACACACACACACACACACACACACACACACAGATAGAAAAGAGGATGACCGTTGTCATTCTCTCTGTTCCAGTTCTCCTTAACTGGAGACTGAAAACTTGTCAAAGAGAAGTGGTTAAAATGAGCAGCAGGTGTTTTAATCGAGGCTTCTGCAGCATGGTGAGTTAGAAATCTGCTTACTCCCAGCTGGAATAAAAGCATGTTTTTTATAAGTAAGATTAGGAATATTCCTACTTTTCCAGCAAAATGCAGAGGTTCCATGTAAGTACTTAAAAAACTTTTATTACAGCATAAAAATGTGTATCGGACTGATTTTAAGCAGAACATGAATTACTGCAATGTTCTGACATGTTTTATAGTAACCAGATCAATGACCAGCTCTCAATTCTTTGTTAGTTTCCAGAAACTACCAGTAGGAGGCAGCAGAGTCCCAGCAGCACATGCATAATGAATGTGGATAACCTAGAGGGCCTCTCAGCTCCTGGCACTTCATCATATGCAGTACACAACAGAACAGATCAGACCGTCGCTGTACTTTACCAAGGTCTGACTTTCTGTCTGACTTCCTGTTTCCCTTGGTTTTGTCTTTCCCTGTGATGCATTTTTAAAGCAGCTCTAGCAATCCTTTAAGTGTTAAATTTTCTCTTCTGGTTGTTGTCCTCTCGGCTGCATGAGGCCTGCTGAACACAAAACAGGAGACACAGTCAGACACTGGCTGATGAAGACAGCTGAACTGTACATGCAGAAGACACAGATACTTCCTTCGGGAAGTAGAAGCGCTAGAAACAGGTGAATGCTGAATAAAGTCTTTATAAAGATCAAATCCTAATAAATAAATATGTTACTTCACTGCTAATATATGTTTAAATATGCAGCTGTTGCATTCTTCTAAAGTGATTTTGGCTGTGCAATACAAAGGTTGTGTACAATTTATTTTAAATGTGTAGTTATTCATGTTTGTCTGTTTATTTGTATATTTGAGGCTCTATGCACAAAATACATTAAGCACATAAAAGGAAAAGAGGCATTGTATCAAATTAAGCTATCAGCTAATTTCCATCTGCATCGTGCTGCTGAACGTATAATACGTGTATAATAAACCTACAACTTATACCACTGCCACCTCTCTAACCTCCCAACACTGATACTGTATGTCTGCTGAATCAGATGTCAGACTTATGATGCCCCACAGTGAGAACGTGTCTGCACAGTGTGCAGTTTAGAATTATGTTTTTTGTTTTTTATGCTTTAAAGATTATTTGGGGGCATTTTGCCTTTATTGGATAGCAGAGCAGTGAAGAGAGAGAACCCAGCCCACCGCACTAAGGCCATGTGACATGTGGCTGCTTGCTTTTTCACCTTCCACCAATGCATCTGCATTGGAAACTCATTCACTCCTAACAGCCAACAAGAAGACCAGGAAGAGATTAAGCTGCTGGATCTGCTGAAGTTACATTAATATATTTTCACAACTTACCTTGAAGTCTTAAAATATCACTAACATTTATCCAGGCCCATTCCTTTGTTCTCTTTCTCTATCCATGAGTGAAGTTGAACAATGCAGCTTCAGCTGCCCTCCGATGGCATTAAGAAGCTCTTCTTCCATTTCTGATTGTTGATGAGAATCCCAGCTGACGAGTTTCACGGTGCAGAGGGAAGTGAGTTTTTCTGCAAAGTTAAAATAGTTTAACTTGTTTAAATGTGGATTTGCCTCTTCTTTGTGTCGTCCGCCATCAGTTTTCCGCCTTGCTTAGACGTTCCTTTGCCTTTGATGTGATCGCACTGTCATCTGAGGAGTTTTTGCTCGGACTCATGTATTTGACCGCAGATTGGGCAAGTTTGTTAAAAGAGGTTAGATGCAGAACTTATTTTGAGATGAGTCGATAATGGGTGATTAAGCTGAAGAACAAGATATTTTCTAAGGAGAGAGTGCACTGTGAATGTAAATGTTAGCAATTAACACGGTGACCAGAACAACCTGACAAAGTCAAAATATGCCAGAATGATTCTATCTAAAATCTCCAAAGTTGGCCAAAAAAATGAAAAAAAAAATCACATTTCCCTTCAGTCAAATATTTTAACACAGTAGTAGTTTCAGTGACTGCAGAATATGGTTTCTATTCGGCCTTATTTCATTGAAAATATATATTAAAAAGTCTCTGGCTGACAAACAAAGTCCTAAAAATAAAACAGGAAGATGGATCATCCCTCTATAAATTATTCATTCTCCCTGCACACAAACGCTGACACACCGAGCTGCTTCTCTTAAAACTTGAGTAAACAATGCAGATCAGAGCGATGCCGCTCAGCTTGAGGAGCACTTATAACCGAAAACAAGGTGACAAATTTGTTCTTGATTGGCCCGGACCGGGCGGAACGGCATAGTCGTGGCACGGTCGACTTGTTTTTCAAAGTGTCCTTCTTTGGCCAAGAGGAATTTTGGCAGCACTCACAGGGGCGAAGAGAGAGGCGCACTCAGAGCTCCACCAACCCCTGTGCTGAATGAGAAGGAGCTGTGCGCTGATGACAAGAGTGCCAGCAGGGGGTTAAGCTGTGACCCAGATTCCTGCACGAGCCTTTGTCCTGGAGAGGAGAGAAGATTCTCCTCATTCATCTCGCCGAGGGCTGAATTTGCGTTATGAATATAGTGACCGAGGAGAGGAGAGGAGAGGCAGACTCGGGCCGGCAGAAAAAGAAATAAATGACTCTGAGTTTGCATGCATTATAGATCATTTTGGAGATGCATGCAGTTTAGCAGCTCACCAGTCACTGCTGCATTCTTTGTTTACTCTCCTCTTTCAAAATCACTGCTGGTTTGTGTTGCACGGACTTCTGGATTATGCATCGGTTAAAGTCAAAATCAGCTTCAGAAGGAACAAAATATTTGTTTCCACATACAAAGTTTTATTCCAGGCAGATGTTTTAGCCTGGAATGAAGGTGTAGTAATGCTGTTAGAAGAGGACAGTTTGCTTTTCTACTAATTTTAAATATTTTGGCCTGTAAATTCATACTTTCTCTTTCAAAATTTAGCATGAATAAGAAATGAGTAAGTAAGGATGAACTGTTATGTATTATTCTGCTTATAAAAACTTTGCATTTTTATCCCAATAAGCAACACATGTCATCATTCAGAGGGCTCAGCTGGAAAAATATATACAGAGAGAATATTCTGAAAGTTTTAATGGTGGCGTTGGGAGTACAGCAGATGATGAGCAGCTTAATTATGCTTTCTTTCCTTTATTCTTTTTACACTCTAATGAGTAATGAACTTTTCAGTCGTCATCTGGTAAAATAACAACATTAATGACTGAAGCTAACAGCTTTTTATATTGTATTATTTTCCCAATACCCTGTGTGTACTTTAAGTCTTTTACTCATGCCATCATGTCTTTATTATGTGAAGCACTTTGGATTTCCTTGTCACAGAAAGCTCCTGTACTAAGAAATTTATCTTGCCTTGCTTTGGCGAGTGGGTCCCAAACTATGGTCCAGCACCCCATATGGGCTCTGGCTGAACTCGAGGCATGTATAACTGCTCAAAGACCGTTCACACACCGTTTGCTCTGTAACATCCTGAAACATGAGACAAAATCCCAGCAGCACCAAAATATGTTTCTGTTACAGGTTACAGACTAAAGAAAGCTAAAGCACTGATGAAGGTTGAATTGTAAAAGGTACATCGGGCTTTTCCCCAGATTTCTTCCTGTTAAAAGCAGTTTTTCCTTCCCACTGTCGCCAAAGTGATTTCTCATAGGGGGTCATATGATTGTTGGGTTTTTCTCTGTATGTATTATTGTAGGGTCTGCCTTACAATATAAAGTGCCTTGAGACGACTGTTGTTGTGATTTGGTGCTGTATAAATAAAATGGAATTGAATTGAATTGAATGTGTCCCTGTGTCTGGGCTGCACACGGAGTCAGTTTGTAGGGGTTAAGGTTTAAAAGATCAAAGAGAATCAAAGAGATGCAGGAAAACTAGGAAGAAGTGCAATTACATTAGCTGTATATAAAAGATGGATGAATGGGACTCAGTCATTTTTTGGGAATCAGAAGTGGAGAGAGGGTGGTTATTTGCTGGTGCTGGTTAGCTTGGTTACCCACTGCATCCACAGACTGCATGAGCGCATCACACAGGCACAGACACTAATTAGTATTTGCTTTATTTTTCAGCCTTTGTGGCAAAAATGCCCCCCCCATTGATCTTTATCTTTAAAATATCTTTGACAAAGTCACAGATATTTTAGCACATATTAAATCAATGAAGCAGGTTGTTGGACTGAATTCTATAATAATGTGCTTAAAACAGCCACTTCTGGCTCTTATCATTGATTGACAGCAGAACCTGAGGGGCCGAGTGTGCAGTCTGGAAAACTCAACACTATTATTTCCAAAGTAATCCTTTACATAACTGATGACATATTTTATTTTACAGATGAAAGACAACACTAAGGCTGACGATGAGTTAAAGTAGTAATTAATAATTTCATTTCATAACCTACTCTACATGTCAGGCCATATTTCCCACAGCACGTTGTTTAATAGCCATTAAAGCCTCTAACACATTATCACAGTCTCAGCTGTTACGGTCTATTCAAACTCTTCCCCAAACTTGATGTTTCTGTGACCCAGTCAGTTGTGCCACACGTTCATTTCCATAATCACACCCAAAACATCAACGACTCTCTGCAGGCTACGAAAGGCCAAAGTAAGTCAGGAGAGAGCTAATTTTTTAAGTAATCCCACAAACATTCAGACAGTTTCAGTAAGAACTGTTTAATTTTAAGCAAATACCACAATGCGTGATCATTAAAAGATTCATTAAATAATTAAAACGAATCCTTGTAACTGTTAAATGCGAGAAGACTGTGCAGTGGATGAATTTGTAAAGCACCTTACAACAGAAAACTCTCCAGTTAGGAACAAAGCGCTGTTTTCTCCCTGAGCTGAATGACAGTGATGCATCCAAACCCTCAAAATGTCGTCAGCGTGGCACAGAGCGAGGAACCTTGGCAAGTGTGTCCATTGTGCTGCTTTCACACATGTATTTTGGGGGGGGAGAATGTGGGAGGTGTCCTTGTTTTTAGACTTCTTGGTATAGCGCCCCCCCCCCACACAACACCCCCCCTCCCTCCTTCCTCCTCCTCCTCCTTTATCCTCCTCTTCTCCCCTCTTTTATCCGAGTGTTTGTGGCCCCTCATTCTCAGAGCGACTCAGAGCCGAGCAGCGTCACATGGTAAGGGCACCGGGCCTCTGCTCATCAACAACTAACCTTCTCTTCATTTCCACCGTTTCCTCAAACTGTCTGACAAAATATTAGGCACAACAAAGAAAGGTCTTTTTCAAATTTTTTGTCGTGACTTATTAATGAGGATGCAAAGGGAGGGGAGGGGTGGTTGGGGGGGGGGCACTTAAAAGAGGATTATTTTACTTTGTTTTTATCTCCAGAACCTGTGATTTAAAGCTGCAGAGGAAACTTGGCGTTTACTGTGAAAACAGATGTTTGGGGTCATTTTTGATACTGAAGATTTTAAAAAAAGGGAAGTGAGGGAGACAAATATGGGAGCACCATATCAACATACAACTGTATGAAGTGTAGCAGTACACAAAGTCTTGATTATGAAGAAATGCTTTTATTATTTTTTCCAGGTTTTTGCAAAACCAAACAATACTATACAATCGATGCTCCGTGCTAATGCTGTGCATCCTGAAACTCTTTGTTCAATACATAAATGTCGGGTCACTTTAGACTCTTTGGTATTGATCCACAGGAACGCGGACTATGGGATTTTTTAGAAGGGAAAAGTGCAATGCATATGCTGATGGTTCCCTTCTGTGTGTTAGAAGTGCACAGGATCATCAAGAATGATTATTCTTCTACTTCTGAGGCTTTAAGGGAGGATTTTTGGCGGCAGTTCTGATGACGGCAGCTTCTCTTTGAATAATCAAACAGCAGAAAGTAGAAGTGATGCTGTGCTGAACTTTATAGCTGGGAGACTGCTTAAGATCTTTTCTTGAACTACAGTATTTACTAATTTTATTTATTTATTTATTTAGGTGGCGTGTATTGGTTTGTGCACTGAAATGGAGTCAAACTCATGTCCATCTGGTAAAATCTGGCTCTGCGTCAGATTTTGACGTGTTTCTTGAGTTATTTTTTGTACGTGGACTGTAGAACGCAGACCTCGCCATCAGTAATCACACACTAATTTGTACCTCGCTGGTAGAATTTGGCAACCTTTGTGTTTTGACTGTAGCTGACGAGCGTCTGACTGAGCATGTGTGAGAGTGCACGCTCACACACATCGCTTATAATTCACTCATCGGTTCTGATCCCAATCACTCGAAATCAAACCCGCTGTGATGCCCAGGAGCCTGATGCTCTGGTGATTTCATTTTCCATTTCATTACAACACAAACACACGAACGTTATTAATGGCTCTCATTCTGGGTAATCATTACCTGCATCTGCATCTGTTTTATTACACTGACCTGAGGTTGTGTAGGATACGCGACTAATTCCTCTAATAATCTAGATTGTGTTTACGTAAGAGTAATTTTGAAATGTGATTAATCAAGCTTGTAACAGCTAAACTGAGAACAGAGTCTATTTAAAAAATCTTTGAAGCTTAATTTTCACAATAAAATACAAGAAAAAGATGCATTAAAAATAACAAACAGCATATTCAGTTTGAATAAAAGTTTTTTTCTGGAGGATAAGTAAATGTGGAAGTACTGGTGGGTCCTGAAAGCCTCCCCCAGTGCTCGCTGACAGCACCATGTCCGGGCTGGACTCCTCTTGGTGGAGCGTTTCTGACGCTTGGCTGATTTTCAATAAGCCAACGACAGACTCCCACCCCCGCTGAGTGCCCATTGTCCATTTGTTAACACTTAACACTCATGTGTCCGGATGCTCTTTGGCACGTCTTGGTGCTTTGGGGTTCTGATGAGAAACTCTTTTAAACCATTTTACATGTTCTAGAGTAGAAACTGTCATTCATAGTTTTGTATATGCTACGATGCTAACTTCCTGTACTGATGAAGTGTGGACTGACCCAGTTCTATTGCACCAGTCATTAAACTTTTATTGTGCTTTCTATTCAAAAATTCCTTTTAAAGTTGTAAACAGATTTGTTTTTGTCCTTTGGTAAATACATTTTATGAGTGGATACAAGAAGTTACCAGAAATAAAAGATAGAAGAGGCTTTTATTTCTTTAGTGGCTCTGCTTACGGGGCACAGTCCTCGAGTCTCAGTCATTGTTCACACATGTAGACAAAGCTTAATACAGCAAATAAAAATCATTTACTGCCGGTTTTAATTTTATTCATTTACTACAAAAGATTAATAGTTAAAGGAGCGTTTCCGCAGGTCCTTCCTCCCTGCAGCTGTCAGACTGTACAATCACAACTGCTCCCAACAAACATAGAGGTTTACATCAGCGCTGTAACTTGCACTATTTTATCAACCGATTCACACTACAACCTGGGTTTTCCCTCTTATCTGTATTTCAGTTTATTTAATTTAATAACTGTACAGTACTCTGTTTCTGGTAACCATTGTCCTTGATGTAAATATGTAAAAAATTGTGTATGTTTCTGTTCTGTGTCCTGTGTACTGTTTGTATATGTGTCTTTCTGGCTGCTGTTACACCCAAATTTCCCCTTGTGGGACAATTAAAGGATTATTCTATTCTATTCTATTCTATTCTTAAAGAAAAGGTTAGCATGAAACTTCATGAAAAGCTGAAATATCATCAGATCATAAATAGTGGGAAATACACTCTCCACTCTCTCCAACACACTATTTACCTGCACCTAAAGGTTAAATTCAGACCATAGAAACCATACAAACATCTTGTCCTTTGTCCGCACTGTTATGAAATATGAAGAATAGCACTGTTGCCAGATTACAGCTGTGCTGAGATGTTTTCACAGCACACATCAAACAAAGTTTCACTCAGAGAGATTGTGAAGTCTTTACACAAAGACAAATGGAAACAAATTCACATCTACGGGCAAATACACGTCTGTATTTGCAAAATTAACTTTAGCTTCACTGAAAAGTACTCGACTCAGTATCATCGAGGTACAGCAATGGAGACTCTCCAACAGACTGTGGACTCTCCTGATGATGGATCATTGTTGAACAATGAAAAATGAACAAAACCAAACGACTTCCTGTTCAGGTCTGAAAATGCGACAGCAGCTCCCATCTCACAGGAAAATATGAAGGAAATCTATTTGTTTGTGTTAAAGGATACAAACTTTTTTTTAAAACAGCACAGATGTTTTAAGTAAGTTATAGCAGCAGGAGTTTTATTTGGTGTCAGAAACATGTTTTTTTGCACACACAAGGCTCAGTGCAACCAAGAATCCAGAGCTTTAAAAGAAGTGGCAGCTGTTGCCTTTTAACTCAAACTGTCCAACTCACAAGTTTTTAATACCTAAAGCAAAACAAGTAATGTATTTTGCATAAAAAAGAAACAAATAATGTGTAAAAATCTGTGACATGATTCGAACTAGATTCTTTAGCATGAGTGCCACCGTCCTCCATCTCTCCCTCCAATTTCCAAATGTAATTTCTTTCCCATTTTAAATATGGAAAACTTTTTATTTCATGTACATGGGGACATGACTGAGTAAATGTGAGACTGGACAGATGAAAATTCCTGCTCAGGAACACAAAACAAGTAAAATTTGTGTCCAGAAAGATTGATCACTAGATTGGAGGTTCTAACATTTACACAAACTGTCTCTGTGCTGTGACCTCAGCCATCAGCTGTAGTGCTCTTTGTCCTCCAGTTGGCTGATAAGGGTGGTGATTACGTCACCTAGCACATAGCTTACACTCAAGAATATTACATAAAGCTGCACTGAGATGATGGCTGTTTATACATCCAGCCAGCACAAAGCAAGTCCGGTAGTCATTTCTTTAATGTAACCCACAGTTCGGTTGTCTTAAAATTAACTGGTGCTACCATTTTTGCCATTTTCTCCAACTTACTCCGGTTATAAATGAATTTAATTCCAGCTCAAAAGTGTTTCCAAATATTTATCAGCTTTCATAACTATTCTTTCCTTCCCTGAACAGCCACAATGAGTGCCCTGCCATGTTGTGTCCTCGTCCTCCTCCTCTTCGTCCCCATCTTCACTGAAGCCAAACGCCAACCAGGGCAGGAGAAGCCTGACAAACCCCGTCAGCCTCCTCCGTCGCCTCAACCGGCCAAGAGACCCAGAAATCGCTCAGTGCCAGGCTCTGGAGAGCTGACCACCAAGGAGGGGCATCGCTGCGTTTGGCAGACATCCGGTGAAGGCCTGGTGAGCCTGCTGGTGAACTGCAGCATTGAAACACAAGGAGACCTGCAAAGGTGAGCGACGCTTAGCGGTACCTCACCTGAGGGTACGGGATGCAGGAAATCACTGAAAAGAGTTTATAACTGGTGATTTTGAATAGAGAAAAGCAAAATTAAACATATATAAGTTATAAATCCTCCAACTAAACATTCATACTGGTGCTTTGCTCTTGCTTCAGATGACTCAGTGTTTATTTCCACTTAACAGAGAGACAAAGTCCACATTAGTTCATGTTAATCAGATGGAGATGGCACAATCATATGATTTTCAACAAAGAGACTTGATTTCTTAACTAGAGCCAATCTTAAATTTCACTTTTGTTATGGAAATAAGCTGGGACTTATTTTCTTGGTAGGGATTTGCATGGAGTATAACTGTGAACACACTGACTGTGGAAAAAGGAAAGAATTTTGTGCATTCACTTCTAAAGTGGGAGTGGAAAGCTCTGCGGGTGATTTACTAACAGTGAGTTAATTTAAATCCCAAAATGCAGACAATTAATTTCAGTAATGACCAACAAGGTCTACTGATAGCAGCGGAAATTAGTGTGAAAAATGAGCTGACACAGCGAGAGAATGAGTAGTGCACTAAGAAACGAGTGCGTCTCTGTCTGGAAAGAGCAGAACTGATCAGATCAATGAGGGGCAGCTGAAGGAGAATCCATATGTACTCATAGAAGTACAATGGGCTGTGTTGACAATGAGGGGCGTGTGCGGTCTCTGAGGTTTTTGACTGCTGTTCTCTGTATAAATCGGACCGCTCAGGATGGATGCCTTATTACAAAGAAGTGTCCCATATTAGCCTGAGGTCTGATGTGTCGAATGAAGAAGAACACAAAACATGATTTTTACCAACAGATCGTGACAAAATGAAGTTACTGTTATTGACATTTTTAAAGTCCATTTGGAAACTCATATATATTTTATTGCTCTATTATTTTCTGTTGTTTTATTCTTTTAACACAGAACTTTAGTCACCAACCATTATTTTTAAATGTGGTTACATTAAAAAAAAAAAAAATCACTTGACATGTGCAAATGCCGTCAGTGCTCTTTTTGCTTGCTTGTGAGGCTGCAGGTATTACTTAAAGTTAGTAACTTGTATTGTAAAATTCAGATATTATTCTAACACACTCCAGGTTTGCCTGAGTCCAACTTATTGTAAAGAAAAATCACTACTTCATAACCGAATTGTGATGTTTCAGAGCTCGCTGTGTGCGCACTGCTGAGAAAAGACAGACAGATGCTCCTGTGCTTCCTGCAGATTTCTTTATGGGCTGTAGTGAGATTCTTGTCCTCTTTGTTCAGCATTAATGATAGATTTGATTAGATAAAACTTTATTGACAGGTAAAATGCCAGTTAAAGTCCATTAGGATCTAATCAGAAGTGCAAAAAGAGAAACAACAGCATTACATACAAAAAGTGCCGCTATATAGATTAAAAACTCTGTGAGACACTGAGCCTCATCACATGCACACACCTCCATCATAGTATGGCACAGTTTGAAGTACACTGCCTGCCATAGATCTTTGTTTGCATTATTCATTCAAATATTACTTATAATGCTGACTTCAAGCATTACAGAAATGTTATTCAAACCATTGAAGCGCTTTGGATGCTCCAGGAGAGAAGACGAGCGCTTCATAAGAATCATACCACTCAAACCATTCAGACTCATTAGGTATAACAGTCTGTGTACGTGGTGTCCAACCATGCCACGGCAAGCTTGTGGAGCTCTCTTGACTTTGGCCTTTGTGCTCCTCCTACAGGTACTGGTGTCGTTATGCTGGTAAACCAGACCTCTGCCAGGCCTATGGGGTGAAGTCCAGCCAGTACTGGAAGCAGCTGGTGGGAAAGCTGAAGAAAAGGCAGAATGCCTGCGAAGGGGAAAAAGTCCTAAAGGCCAAAACCTGCAAGAAGGCGCCCGCAGAGGCCCACATGAAGCTCGCTCAGCGTAGCGGGGAAGAGGACAAGAAGGGAGGGAAGGAAGGAGGGAAGAAGAAACCAGCTGGGAAAAGTGTAGGTGGAGGAAGGATGGACAAAAGGAAGAAGAAGGAAGAGGAGGCAGAGGAGAAGAAGAGGAGGAGGGAGGAAAGGACTGAGGCTGAGGATGAGGAGGGAATGCAGAGTGACATGGAGCCGGTGCAAGCTTACTGCAGCGAGGGGTGGCACTCGGTCTGCTCGTTCTTTGTCAGGTTCTTTGAAGGCTGATGAGAAATTATTTTGGATTTATGATGGTGCGAATTCACAATCTGAAAACAACACTGGAAATCATGTTCTTAGTCTCATGGGAAGAATCAAGCAGCTCGTTTATAACAATATATATATATATTCTTTAATTTCATTTTCAACATGGAGCTGCTTTAATAAAAAAAAATATACCCAATGTTATCTTGTATTTGGACATAAAAACTTTGATAACATCAGCTTTTTATAGAGTCTGACTTTTTTTCTCTAACCAATTAGCCCCATGGCATCTACTTTGCTATGCTACAGCGGATAGATAATTACAACCAGGTAAAATAAATTATGCAAAACCATTACAATTAAAAGGTATTAATGTTCAATGAACATGGTTAATTTATTAGAAAATCATTAGAGACTGTTAATTTAACCTGAAATGGGAAAGAGTCGACCTATAAAGGTACTTTTTATAATAAACTTCAGTGAGTGTGTGAGTCTTTCCAGGTGTGTTTTAATATTGTTTTCAGTTCAACTCCCACTTCCTTAATGCAGGACTCACTTCACCGTCGCGTGCTACACTTGGCTTTACACAAAACTTCTCATCAGCATGAGGCTAACAGTATTTTAAACATAAAGTCAGAGTTTGGTTAAATTCTGTTCATCCCTTCAGTTCATTTTGGAAGGTTTTTAAATATTTTTAAACCCCATAATTCGCATCAAGTTCCTTTATTGGAAAAAAATAAACCACTTAGTTTGTATTAGATTTCAGTTTTTGTTTGAGCATGTTTAGATTTCGGACGTGTCCTGCCATCGTAGATGTGTTTTCTAGAACTCAGAAAAGACTAAAAAGTTATTTTATGTCCAAATTTTCTGATAATAAATAAATGTGATAATTCTGTGGGCAACAATCAGTCAATGAAAATAGTGATTCTTAGGCTTAATCATGTGTATTTTAGTACTTCTTGTTTTCTTGACGTGAAACTTTTTTATACACTTTGTATAACTTTTTCTAAATGACTGTTAACAATTTTGAAACTCTACAATAAAGTGCTTCAAATTTCCCTTTTCTAATCCTGTGATTAACATTCAATAGTCCATGCATTCACCACAAAGACTCATCCTTATATTGTGATGACATTTTGGCCATTAAAGGAGAACAGTTTGGGAGTTTTGTGGTATTTACACGAGTAAAAACCACACACTGTAATATTTTGGTTATAAGAATTAAAAAAAGCTTGACTTTTGAGCCAAACATGACACAAGGGACAAATAAATGGGCTGCCTTTATTCTTTGCTGAAGATCAGTGCTCACAGCATGGGTAGATAACTTAGTTTCAGTAAGACCATACTGGGAAATGACAAGAGGTCCTGAAAAATGTAATTATTGGACGGGCTGAATTTAATGGAAAACTTCTGTCTCATGATCTTCTCATGTACAGTTTATTTAGTTATGGAAAATAATGCATACTGATGAGACTTCCACAGAGCCAAATGACATGAATTCTTTTAGCTATTGGCAGTATGGATGTTTAATGAAGCCAAAGACACTCACTAACAACTTTATTAGGTACACACTGCCTCAGTTCTTTGTGGCATAGATTCGACAAGGTGCTGAAAACATTCATGGAGATTTGTCCCATTCCACCACATCCCAAAGGTGCTCTATTGGACTGACATCTAGTGACTGTGGTGGCAATCTGAGGACGGTGAACTCAAAAAACATATCCCCCACACCATTACGTCAGCAGCAGCAGCCTGAATGGCAGATACAAGGCATTATGTCATATATACCAAATTCTGACCCTACTATCTCAAGCAGAAATCGAGACTCATCAGACCAGGCAACGTTTTCCAGACTTCTATTCCCCAGTTTTGCTGAATCTTTGTGAATTGTTGAAATGCCTCCGTTTCCTGTTCTACACTAACAGCAGTGGCACGCAGAGAGGTCTTCTACTGCTGTAGCCCACTTGCTTCAAGGTTCAAAACGTTATGCGTTCAGAACTGCTTTTCTGCCTACCCAATAGTACCCAGTTATTGTTGCGTTTCTATCAGGCCAGAGCAGTTTGGCCATTCTCAAGGCATCTTCCCCCACACCCTAAACCCCAGAGATGTTTGTGTGAGAAAATCCAAGAATTTCTGAAAAACTTAGACTAGCCCATCTGACCAATACCAAAGGGAAGTTGGAAACTTTTTAAAGTGTCTCTGTTTCATGTCTACCTTTTTTCACCTGCATGGAGTGATTAAAAATTCATGATGTAAACTCAGATTCTTAACCGACAACAAATAAAAAATAAATGGTCATCTTCAGCTCATTGCAGACATATGTAGCAGGCAAAATTAGCAAAAAGCAGAACTGTTATTTTGCAAAAAACCAAATGAACTACAAAGTTCAACAGGAAGAAAAACTAAATGGGACAAAGGGAGCAGGTGACAGACGGAGTGCTGGCTTCCTCCCACAGTCTAAAATATGCATGTTTGTTAAGTGGTGATGAAGATAAAATGGACCTCTTTAGAGAGATTTACAGATTGGTTTCTTTGTTTCCATCCTTTGGTCTTTTTTTAGTTCTAGTTATTTACTTTGTTTGTACTCAATTCCTTTTCAGTTATCTTGGCTTCCCTGCATCATACAGTTTTTCCTGCTTGTCTGCCTGAGTCTTTCTACTCCATTCGGATCACTGGATTTTCTGTTTCCACTGCTTTGGAGTTTGCCTAACCGGAATAAAGGTGGGTTTTTGTTCATCAAGTTAGCCTGACTATTCCCCTGCACTCGATATAATGACACAAAAAGCCACTGCAGAAAACTGAGAGTTTAAATACACACATGAGGTAATCAGGAGAGAGGACACAGCTGGGGAAAACAAGACACAGGTGAACAGAATCTAACTAACGAGACAAGGGAGCTCAAAACTAAACACAACGCACACGAGACAAGAGACTAGCAAAATAAAACAGCAAACAGTGATGGAGACCTGATCACAAGAGACTTTGTTGCATATGGAGTTCTTCTCTCACCCCAACTGGTTGCAGCAGATGGCCCCGCCCCTCCCTGAGCCTGGTTCTGTCGGAGGTTTCTTCCTGTTAAAGGGGAGTTTTTCCTTCCCACTGTCACCAAAGTGCTTGCTCATAGGGGGTCATATGATTGTGGGGTTTTTCTCTGTATGTATTATTGTCGGGTCTGCCTTACAGTATAATGCGCCTTGAGGCCACTGTTGT
>VUQG01040780.1:0-12486 GCA_015106755.1 Etia nguti
GAGACATTTTAATGAGAATAAGAGAAGTATTTCTTTGTGCCCCCTTTCCCTGTTAATGCCCTACCTGGCCCCCTGGCAAAACTTTGCTAGACCCGCCCCTGCACAGTTACCAGCTCTCAGCTACGTAAAAAAAGGATCCTGGTGTTATTTGTCTCTTTATTTGTCTCCTGGTTTCATCTTCATGTTTCCCTCTCACCACATATCCAAACAGATATCATGACCAGCAGCTTTTACAGCTGTGGCTCCAGCAAACATCAGCTGATACTAGAAAGTAATATTAAATAAATTCTAACAACAGCTGATCAAGCTTAAACGTGCTGCTGTTGTTTATCCGCTGGTTTCTCTGCCAAAAAGGAGTTTTTCCTTCCCACTGTCACCAAAGTGCTTGCTCATAGGGGGTCATATGATTGTTGGGGTTTTTTCTGTATTACTGAAGAGTCTTTACTATGAAGCAACTGTTTGGTGTATATAAAAACCCATTGAATTGAATAAAGAACAGCTGTTACAGATGTATTTTCAGTCAGGTTTTTAAAATAATGCAGATGTTTTGTAACAAAATTATTTATCGTGAAGGTAAATGTAGCTGCCATGAACTAATTATTTATACTTTGAGCCGTGTTAGTCACCTCCACAGCAGAGGCGATAACATCTTAGTAATTTAGTCCCTTTAGCTTCACACAGTAGTTTGTGACATTAAGTGAACTTGAAGTTTAAAATGAAAGTTGTGTTTTTAAAAAGGTTTTTTGCTGGATCAGATGAACTGCACAGATGTTTTTTCATTAACTGAACAGTAAATGTGTTCTTTTAATCTCTGATTTTTTATGTACCACAAAAAAAAACAAACCTTGACCTGAATTGAGCTGAAATTCTTTTGTCTTCATGCGCAGACCTTGGTAGCAGATGCCAACCACACAACAGAAGGCTCAGGAAAGTATTTAAAAAGATGAAAAAAGACTAAATTGACAGACACACTCACACGTAAAGACAAAAGGTCACAGGGTTTTCTAAAGACTGGGGGTCACCATCTGCACAGCTACAGCTAGAGTACTTTTAGGTTGATTTCCCATCATGCTCCTGGTGGAAATTTCCAAGATGAAGAGCTGCTGAATAATAGAGCAGAAGCAGGAGCTTCTGGCCACAGCTGCCGTCATATGTGAACAGCTTTGCACAGCAGAATGTGGACATGGCTTAAAAACACACTCATCAATACGCTTTATTTCAACGTAAGGTCAAGACAGCTCGAACGTTTATGAATATCTTACACCAAACATGGAAATGATGCGAGCAAACTGCGACTTTAGCAAACCTGCTGTGATTTCATTGGGATTTTGGATATTTGTCCTCCACACGGACATCCTTCGAAAGGCTGTCGGGTGTGAGGCTGGCTGTTATTTGTGGTGGACACCCTGTGGCTCTTCCTGGGTTTCTGTATGAAAACCTTTAGCTTTCCAGCCTGTATTTACTGATTTGTTTCGTGTATAAATGTCCTGAAAGCATGCTCGTAACTGAGTACAGCTGCAGACTGATTTTAAGCTGAAGCTACAGGCCCCTGAATAAGTCGGTGAGGCTGCTTCAGAGAACGGGGGCTACAGTAATGGCTTTCTCTTGTTCAGTCAGAAACACTGCAGGTCATCTCCAGGTGATTACTGCCGTCAGAAAAATGGGGTCAGGTTGGCTGTGCAGTGACAATAAGAACGGTGCAGGAAAACCAGGCCGGAGCTTTGATCGTTTCTTTACTCTCAGCACTTGATAGAAGGAACACTCAGCTGTAAATGGTCACTTCTCACTGCTCTGTGTTTTACTAAATTGGGATCTGATTGAGCGTGCGCTCGTATAGGTCAAATGTGGTCAACACTCCCCATCTACACATCACTCTCGACCAAAACGATTTGTTCCTGGAAAAATTGTCCAAAGCCACACTTTTCTTCTGGTTTTGTATGAAGTGCCCTCGAAAACTGTTTTCAGCATCCGCAAACTTCACATCGCGGCTTCAGGACTTTTGTGATGTGCTTGTTGTCCTTCAGACTCTCGTGTTTCTCAATAAGGTTTCCTCTTTCCTCACAGAGCCAGATTTTGGTTTCTTTAATAAGAGTTATAAATGTTCCTGAGAAGATGATAAACTGTTAAAGTGGAAAGCTTTTTCACTTTTTCAACCTAAAGCTGCTGAAAAGCAAACAGAGCTTTTCTCTGAACCTAATCCATCCTCGTCTACAGAAGCCTCCATCTGTCTATTTTCTGCCGCTCTGGGTGGAGGAGGCAGCAGAGATGTGCAGACCTCCCTCTCCACAGACACCTCCTCCAGCACATCCACAGGGAATATTAAGATTTCTTGAGCCAGCTGAGAAATGGGATCTCTCCGGTGTGTCCCGGGGACTCCTCCTGGTTGACCATATCACCTAGGAGGAGTTAAATATCAAGGAGCATCTCAGCTGGCTTTACATGTGGAGGAGTAGTTTGTATTCTTCTTATCTATGTAAAAACCATAACCTGTACGGCGTTCACTCTCACTCAGTGTTTTAAAACGTTTGTCCTCAGAGTGGGAACAGGACGAGGAGAAAGGCTTGAAGGCAGAAGGACCTGAAACTGTCAGAAGTGGTTATGACGGACAAGTTAAGCCCATTTTAAGGGATGGTCAGCGTGACAGCTCATAATGATGTGTTACTACATTTGATTTGACTGCAACAGCCTGACGACCGGCTGCTGGGACCAGCTAGGACAGGCTCCAGCCCCCCGTCTCTGTATTTGCACTCTTGGGTTGGTTTCTCTTGACAAATAGATTTTAAATCTAAGTTAGGCCTTTATCAAGATAAATTAAGGATGTATAGTAGCAGCTGATCTCCTCCTGAGTGACTGAGCCCAGACCCCTTCAGAGCGAGCGAGTCCATTTGTGCTGCTGCTTGTGTTCAAAGCTGAGGGTTGGAACATAAATCAGCAGGCTGCCCTAAAGCAGGAGGAGAGGGTCCACTTTAAAAACTGAGGGATAACTGTACAGTTTAACAAGTAGCGGAAATAATGGTGTCGACCACGACGGTCACACAGTTTTGTCTGAATGCTGACTTTGCGTCAGCTCTGCATTAAGGCTCATTTAGACCTGAAGAAAACTATGAATCAGCCAATCACAAACAAAATGACTGTTTCTACCCTTGAACTGTGGACTTATTTGTCTCTTTGTCCAATTGTCTGTGGTGTTTCTCCTCCAGCCGACCTCCAAACAGACAGTTTGATTAGTCATGCCTGTCTCTGCTGCGGGCGGCCTAAGCAGTGAGTCATTAATAAGTTCTCGGCTTAACAAGCTATCGAAAAGTTACGCGTCACTCTGAGCTGAAATGGAAAGTGTTTCGAGCAGGACTGAGTGAGCAGGCGTCTGCTGGAACCGTCTGTAGGGAAACCAGCAGTCTGTAAGGAAAACATGCTGCTCGTTGAAAAGAGCCACGAACACCAGCCACACGCAGAGATCCAAGGAAGTGGACCAACCTGCACATTTGAGTATTTCTCATTCGTTTTACTGTTTCCTGCACATTAGAAAACAAAGCTCCTCCTCCATCCAGCTGTTAAACCCATCAGAGGTCAGGTGATCAGGAGGCTCTTTTTCCCAGAGTCTTCTACACGCTCAGACTTCTCCCCACAACATTAGCATGCTGGTGTTCATGTTTCAGTTTCACCAGTTAGCCCCCTGAGGTACTTATATCCAAACCTATACAGGTATAACACCTGTGCACTCCTGCCTGCTCGCTCTCCAAAGCAAGAAACCCACTTGGTCCAATCACAGTGGCAAAAAAAAATATTTAATAATAAAAAATGAATAGTCATCATCACCTCATGTCATTAGGTCCCTCTGGATTTATTTAATTAATCACTGAAATCTGATGATTTGAGGTTTTTGATGAATGGATGGAACCTCCCATTACCCACACATGAATCAAAAACTGATTAAATGAACCACACAAAATCAAATAAAGGGGATTTTTGTTCTTGGCAGTGATCACCATCACAAACACTTAAAATGACAATAAAGAGTTTGACCAACAGGAGGTGATTGTGTGCACATGAAGCCTCGAGAAATGAACCTCATCTGGTAATGGGCTCCAGCTCCACCGCGACCCTGAGGTGGTGGTGGGGCTCCAGCCCCACCGCGACCCTAAGGCAGAAAAGTGAAAGAGAATGAGTGGGTTGAGTTTCCAACAAGGTTAGGTTAGTTAAGTCTCCACCACCGTGTTGGATGTTCTAATGTTCTGATAGTTTCCTCGTGTGTGTCGCAGTTGTTTTCCTGATTACTTCCTGCTGTGTTTCCTGACTAACCCTGTGTTTGTATTTACAGCCTTTGTCTCCTCTCACTTCTTTGTTGAATTGTTCTGTTTGTTTCCTGCAGGCCTGCCTGGGAGTTTTCTCCATCTGATTAATGGACATTGTTTTCTGCCACTTGTTGGAAGAATAAAGATCTTTAATAAACAAAAGATCTGTTTTTATTTATTACCTCGCTGTCTGCATGTGCTCCACCTTCCTCAATACGACATGTTGATTGCAGTTTTCTCCACCTCTTCATCCAAACATTAGACAAAAACACAAAGTCTGATTAAAGCAATGATAAATATAAAGTGCAGTCATGTCTCTGCCAAAGCTTTAGACCATGAAAAATATTACAAATACTTCACTTTTAACTATTTCTAATATTTGTAGACAGAGATGCTGTAGAGGAACTTTGAGCTAAAACATGACAACAGATCATCCAAATGACCTCAAACCCAGAAACTTACCTGCCAGGTCTGAAGTGGATCGGACCAAAGATCCTCGAGACGGTGGAGAACACACACATTATTATTCTCTTCTCCTCCACTGCAGCATTTTGTTGACTGATTAGTCATCAGGCTGCTGCTCTTCACGGAGATGAGGTCTGTTCAGGTGCAGCAGGAACGTCTAATTCACATCAGCTTTCTCTTTATTTATTCTTTATTCATGCACGTTGGCTTTAGATGTGTTTTCCAAGCATTCTTTGCAGAAGACGTTGGGTTTAGCATTGATTGCAGCCCCGCCTTCATTTCGTTCTCCTCTTCACTCTCGCACATCGTTTAGTCTGACCTTCCTCGGTCTGCACAGGCATCATTAGCCGAAGGGCTGCGGCTCGGCCACACGCACACTTTAAATAATTGAAACTGTTGTTGGTTTTCAGACGTCGCTGTCTGGCAGAGTTGGGGATGAGCCACACACAATAGGTGTGTTTCCATCCTCAGGTTTTTATCAGCAGGTTCAATTTGCACATAAACTCTGAGTGGGATCAATGAAAGGAGCAAGAAAAGGAAAGTCTGACACTTGGCCAAAGTGGGTCAAAGTGGAAACAAAGTGAAGATCTGGACAGGAAACGAGGAGAAAACCTCAGGTGTGTGTGAGGGAGCCTGAACCAACAGGTGTGTGATGTCACTGATGGAGCTTCTCCTCCCATCAGTTCTCCTTTTTCTGAGCAGATAAATTTTTCCACTTTGATATTGTGGACACAGCGGACACGTCCGTCACAGGTGGGCTGTCTCCCAATACTCATATCCCTGTAATGGATAGAAGCCAATGAATGAGTTCAAGTTCATTTGTGTCATTTCAGAGTGGTGTCATATTTAATAATCACACGTGTGTTTTACATCTCTCACACAACAATCCGATGATGACAAAGTCCAAATGTGCCAAATGAAACCCTTGTGCATGCGACAGTCTGTTCAAACCTCGGTGGAAACTCTGCTGTCCTGTAAAGTGATCGTTTCAGTTCCTCATTAAAGTTTTAGCTTCCATCAGCAGCAGGAGACCAGCGGGAGTTATTCCGGCTTCACTCCGCTCCCGCTCAACATAACAAAGGACGGAGATTCGAGTTCACTGTGCTGTTCAAGCAGCTGAATTCTGAATGAGGCAGAGAACTGCATTAGCACGATAAAACTACAAAAACCACTGCACAGACCACAGGTGATCGATTTTCATCCTATCAGTTAACGATGAGCAACGCTGTCCCTGCTGCCTGGGTTGAATTGTATTTTATTCAGAGTAACAGCGACATCTTATTTTGATCATACTTTATAAATTAACCCTTCAGGAACACTTCTATATGGAGTGTGCTGCTGCTGCTTCTCCTGCCTCCCTGCTCGAGTCCCTGAAGCAGTGCAGGAAATGATTCAGATGCCTGTCAGCAGGCTCAGAGCAGCTCCATGATCTGACGTTCCACGAAACGTAGCGAGCGAGTTTCGACATAACGTGACCTTGGTGTTTAGCCGAGTTTATTGGTCACATGATGTCACAAACACGGTCCAGAGGTCCAGTTCAAGTGAAGCTAGCTGACAGCTAGCAGCTACAGCCACCTGTGTCACCATCAACCTGTCTGTCACAGAGGCCACGCCCCTAGAAATGCAAACTGTAAGCCTTAATACTAATTTAAACAGATGAGTTATGAAACAGTGCTCCCTGTACAGCATAAATATGGAAGTTTATTATATAATAAGTTAAATGGCTAAGATACAAGCCCATTATTTAAGAATGAAGATAGCATTTGTAGAAACAATAAAGGATCACATATTACCAAATAAAACCGAAAATAGAAGAAGAATATTTGAACCATAAACTGGCCAAAACGAAGCGCCACGCAAAGAGAACAATGGACGAGTTAAAGCTGTAAAAAATGTCAGCGTGAGCGAGTCCTGATGTGTGCTGACAATCTGTCCGCAGGCTCCACAGATGAGGTGACTCATCTTTATCGTGCAGCTCCGTTCACCTTTCCCCTTTGCCTGCTTTCATGTGCAGGAGATGAAGGCAAACAGGCAGCGCTGTGTCTTCTGAGAGACCGAGCCGAATAAACCGAATATCAAACGCTGGAATCGCCAGTTTCTGTCTGACATTTGGAGCAGAACCGCCGCCGGACAGAAAGACGGAACACACGATGTGAGGCAAAACTTGAAAAAACATCAATGCGAAAAGTTTTCCCTCCCTCTGGAGCTCATCTCTATATTAACTTATTGATCTGAGCTTGTGACTTTAAATAAAAGTGTCTCAGTGTTTAGAAGCAGAGCTTCAGCTGTAATTAGCAGGCTTGTCTTCCACAGACTCTGCAAGCCTCGACCGGCTTTTATAAAGCTAATTGTTTGACCTACAAAGGTGGCACACCTCACTACCCTCGGGTGGTAACCAGCTGGTGGGTTAAAGGACCTGTGCTTACCACACAGAGGCTGAGACACACCAGCAGAAGCGTGCGAGCAGACGTGGGCTCGATCGACTCGATCCGTAATTCCTTGAGTCTGTAAAGAGAAAAAAAGATCAAAGTTTCCTAAAAACCTGTCAGATCTGCAGATGTGTGACAGCTGTTTGTACATAAACTGTATGTAAAAGATGGACGTTGATGTGAGTCCCACACTGAGTGTTTTTGCTGTTGTCATCTCAGTGTGTGGAAACCACATTTGAAGATGGAGCCATGCTGCACACTCACAGGCCTTATCAAGCTCGTTCTGTTTTTGGAAACATTTGCGTGTCATTCTGATTGTGAACATGACAGCTGTTGTAGAGCTCACGTTAACCATGGAAACCAGACCAAAAATGAAATGAATGTGACACGTGTGCTATACCCATGTATTATTAAAATAAAAAGTAACCCTGCCCAGAGCTTGAGGAACCAAGATAAAAATACTTTGTGATGTGTTTGTGTTTAAAACAGTTTAAATTATTATAGGTTTATATTTCCACTCCTGCGTCGTCGCTGTGGCGTTACTGCCACCCTCACACTCCCAGAATGCAACGGGCCGGGTTCGAGATCCCAGGTCTGTTTTATAGAAGTTAAGCAGTGACACCCACCCCCATCCCCCCACCTCTAAGCTAAGATAAATTGCTAGCTGTGCATGAGAAAAGAATCCATCTAACACTTAAATGTCCAACTCCACCCTTCAGCTTCCACCTCCCATCGCTGCACCACTGAAGCTCAAATGCTGGTGAAAAATTCAGACACGACAAGATACAGAATTCAGGCTCGACGCAGCGGAAAGATGATTCGGAATTATTTTTCTTTGACTCTTTGTGGTGCTCACATAAAGCCGAACTACACAGAAGCTCTTCTTTCCTGTGCAGCGCTCAAAGCGACTCACAAACAGGCTTTTAAAGCGCGCTGACAGTTTGGTGTTACTCTGCTGGAGGTGGAAGCTCCTCGGAGTGGGAGGAAAGTCGAAAAAGAGCGAGACCAAAACCAAAGTGAAGAACAAACATGTTCTGCAAAATGGAGGGGAGAAAATGTCAAGCTGGTTAGTGATGCTGCATTCCCTCTGCCAATACCAAAGTGCGGTGTGGAAAAACAGTAAATCCCTCCAGAGCGGAGAGCGCCGCGGTCACAGTTAGCGCCGCAACGCTTCGATATCTGTGGAAAGAAATGAAAAGAATCCTCATTCAGTCACGATTGCTTTTAAATAACTTCTTTTTATCTGACTTCAACTTCTGCTCACCAGAAAAATGGGAGAAATCATTTTCTCTTCAGTCTGAACCAATAATTATGACACATTTACAGAAACTGATTAACAGAGGAGAGGAAACCTGACCGTGTGTCTGCAGGACTGGGGAAGTAAAAACGTGACCGCTGGAGCTGAGGAAGAAAGAAAGAAATGTGACTAAATCACACAAAAATCTGCTGCTTAGTTTAAAGAAGAGAACCTGAAAGTAAGTTCAAGGGCTCATACATGAAATCTCAAAAATAATAGTGAGAGCTGATTAAATGAGGAAAGTTAAAACTGTGAGAGCTTCTGTGTGAGAGCAGCATGTGGAGTGAAGTGATGGAACGGAGATGATAATGAGCTCGGTGTGTGTTCAGGTCTGAACAAACTCACAGTTTCTTCTGCCACTGGATCTGTGTGACATCAGAGAGAAGGCGGACAATCGGAAGAAAGCCAGCTAAAATGGGGAGGAGCTAAAGCAGCTTGTGGGTGAATGGCTGCACTCAGGCCCGGAAAGAGATAAAGGAAGATTATTTTGAACTGTAGCAAAGCTACTTTAGGAGAGCCGATGTCAGGAGCTGGCTCTGTGACCCAGAGTTTTGAGTTTATTTGGTATTGTTGATCTCTTATGTTAAAATAATGTTTAGTTTGTGTGTTGCTCTTAGTTAAGGTTGTAGTTGAGTTATTTTGTATTTTGGTTACTTGTGAGATAATGTGAAGTACCAGTATTATTATTGGTTGTCGTAGTTGAGTCTTAGTCCGGTTTGTTACATGTAAGTCATGCCCGTGCCGTCCTCTCCCTTTGCTGTTCACAGTTACCTCTCCTTGTGTTCCTTGCCTCTCCAGTCTTGCATGTGTTTTATGTCTACACGTTCCATTGTCAAGCTTGTGTTGTCGTGTCCTGTCTCTCCATGTTTCCTGTGTTATTTTGAAAGGTCTAGTGTTTCCATGTTCAGTGTGTTTAGTTTCACTTCCACTGTGGCGTCATGTTCCAGCCGTGTTTCCCAGGTGTTTCCACTTCCCTCATTACCCTTCTGTGTATTTAAGTCCTCTGCCTCCCTCTGTTCAGTGTCGGTGGGTCTGTTTTCCTCCTTCCATGTCACATCAAGTACTTCATGCTCCTGCTCAGAATCATGTTCATGTCTCTTTGTCATAGTCTAGGTTTTACCAGGCTCTAGTTTTAGTTTACACTTTGCCTTGTTTTGTATTCATGTTTTTCAGCCTAATAAACGCCTCGTTTTTTGTTAAGATTCAGTTCCGTCTCTTTCGTGTCTGCTCTTGGGTCCGCACCACAAACACACCTGCCCGTCCAGCCGTGGCAGTCGAGGAATAAACTTGTCTCCACGCTAAGAGTTCTACACCTGCCCTGTTTGTTCTCCTTTAATCGAAGTGTGAGTTTGATCAAAATGATGCCAACGTAATAAAGCTAAACTGAACTGAATAAAAGTGTCTCCTGTTGGAGCGAAATGAGCAGCAGAACACACATGAACAGGAAAGCCAGCACGGCTGATTATTCCACTCGTTGCTGTTTCGGACCCAGAGGCAGCAGGCGGCTGACATGTGCAGATGTGACCCTGCATAAGTGAACGTGCTGATAGCAGTGATCTTTTTCCAGACATGCTGTCATTAACAACAAGAGCGTGCACACTGTCTCCTCCCTGATGAATGAGTATCCTTCGCTTCAGAGATGGAAGCAGCGCAGGAATTTGAAATGATGTTTTGCAAATGAACCCTCTGATTGTGACCAATGCCAGGAGCGTAATAGTTGCCGTTTGGCGGGCATGTCGGTCCACGGCGCCTCGGCGTATCATGTGTGCCTACATTTGCAGCATGTATGGCCCCAGTGGGAGCTGAAGCCCAAACACTGGCAGCGTTAGCGCTGTGCTTTATTAATTCAGCACCACAGCATGGCGAAAACTTTCCAGCTTCTGCCATCCTCACTGGCGGAGAGCAGCCGTCATATCCACCAGGAGAACACGGCAAACGCTTGCTGCGCCTCTTCCACCCCAACCAAAAGAGGAGCGTATGTCGAGCTGGTCTGTGGTTCTGACTCCAAATCCATTAAATAAGCTGCCGTGTATTTTCCAGGACTCTGAGGCAGCAGTGAAGTTATTCTGATTGAGTTACGGTCCTCATAATTTAAATCAAAGAACATTAGTCCCGCCTGCTTCTGTAAGATTAACGTGTTTAAAGGACAGACATTGCTTCCGATCCTTCAAATACACGACACATCTCTAAATAACTGCCCGGCCTGGTCTCTAGCCTATTACATGACAAAATGTGAATCTGTGAGTGTGAGACAAAGGACAGCATGAAAGAGACAGTCACAGCAGTGAAAATGAGAACAGGCATTCAGTCTGTCAGTCTGCAGCACAGAGTCTGAGCCGTCCTCGTTTCCCCACAAAAAAATGAAAACGCAAACAATGGCCTTAATTTCCCCTCATCAGGAGGATTCTTAAAGTCCTCGAGCTCAGCTCAGTCCGGGCTCCAGTCCTTCATCACTGGGACAACAAAGCCTATTGTGTGCTCTTATTCTGGTGTTGGGAGTGGATGTCATGCAAGAGTGCAATCATTAGAGGAAATCATTTAAAAGCAGATGTTGAAACTAAAAAATCAGATTTGATTTTTTTAATGTCTCAGGAGCATTCCCCCCCGAGTGCTTCTTTAACGCCACTCGGCTGTAGTCTGAAAACCAGATGTTCCCACACGGAAACGTGTCTGCTTCAAAACATGTAGTGTGTGCGTGTGCGTGGGTTTACTCATTTCAGATGATCTTGTACTCTTTGTGGATTTTGGAACATTCTTTGGTCTGTTTTCTCCACCAATAGCTCACTCGCTGATGAACTCTGTGAGACTTAAATTAAGATTTGGATTATATGTAAGTGAGTGTGTGTGTGTGTCCGTTAGTTGAACTTCAGATTCAGGGGTGCAATGCTGTTTTTGTCCTGGTTGTTAAACTTGGACCACCTCTTCACCCTTTCTCGAGGATGTTTGAGGGTCCGTGGCAGTGCGTGCCCAACCCGTCTACATGTGTTTGTGGATGACACCCTCGAGGGATCCTGTGGGGGTGCATCAGGAGTATCTGGCCTGTTACTACAGGCCATTCGGTCCCTGTACAACCATAGCAAGAGCTTGGTTTGCATTTCCAACGATAAATCAGACTCCTTTCCAGGGGGAAGGTGGCGTGCCCACTCTGGGTCAGGGTGAGTTGTTGCCCCATATGGAGGAGTTTAAGTATTCTGGGGAGAGGGGAATCAGGAGACTGACAGACAGATTTGTACAGCAATGGCAGAAATGAGTTTCCTTCAAAGGCTCGGTCATTCGAGAGGAACCTGGAGTAGAGGGGCTGCTGCTCCACACTGAAAGGAGCCGGGTCAGGTATCTGACTAGGATGCCTCCTGGATGCTTTCTTGGTGAGGTGTTCCAGACATGTCCTATGAGGAGGAGGCCCCAGGGCAGACCGAGCACTCACAGGAGGGATTATTTCTCTCCGCTGGCTTGGAAATAACTCAGATGAGCTGGAAAAGGTGACAGGGTAAGGGAAGTCTGGGCCCCACAACCAGACCTGGAGAAGAGGCAGGAAATGGATGGATTATGACTTTTAATCAGCTTCCTGTCTGTACAGGGAGAATGTGTTTATAACACACCTGATTAAATTGTATTAAGGCTTCAAGTTTGCCTTATTAGGGGTGTGTAAAAAACAACAACATGATGACCTCCTAAACACTAAAGCTAAAGGTTTCAAAATGAGGATCCTAAAACCAGGCTCTGACATAATGATAGTGATGTCAGAAGACCTGCGTTCAGGTAGCAGAGCAGCTACCTGAACGCTACTCCAACAGAGGTCGATTATCTTGTTAATAATTTTACCTCCTCACTACGTACGACTCTGGATACTGTAGCTCCGGTGAAAACTAAGGCCTCAAATCAGAAGTACCTGACTCCGTGGTATAATTCTCAAACACGTAGCCTAAAGCAGATAACTCGTAAGCTGGAGAGGAAATGGCGTATCACAAATTTAGAAGATCATTATTCAGCCTGGAGAAATAGT
>VUQG01040781.1:0-15747 GCA_015106755.1 Etia nguti
TCATGGATATTTAGCTTATGGATTAGAGAGTCCCCATGACTGAGTCTCATCCTTAAATCAGCAGGTTCAAACACAATTGACTCAGGGATTTTACCAGGCTTGCAAACATTTACTGTGGACACCAACTCAGATACCACAGGGTGAGACAACTCATGCTCAGTCACAGGAAATGTAGCATTAGCCAGCTCGCAAACACTGTGCAGTTTCTTGAACATCCACATTTACAGGGTCAGACAGAACACAGGGATTATTACCTGAATTTGCTGGTTCAGAAACACTAAAACTACTGGAGATAATGTCAGGTGAAAACTAGAGACTGAGTCATTATGAATAATGTAGTTTAAACCCAAATATTCAGTCTCTGAGTTAGCCGATTTACCAAGCAAAGTCACTTTCTAACTGTGAACAGCACTGAAGTCATAATTAAAATCTGGTGGTACTTTTAATAAACATTCATCTTTAAAATTACACAGCTTCATTTTAGTGCTATGGCTCCAGTCTCCTCTCAGAGATGGACAGCCTGAGCAGCAACTGGGAGCAGCCAGCAGGTGGCAGCAAACTTCCAAAAGTGGTTATGCTCATTGGGACTATAAAATCCCAACCCAACAGAGGGCTAAGAGCATAATTACATGTTTCCTGTTAAGGACAGATTTAAAAGTCAAAAAGAGGGCCTAAAAATAAAAGTCTACTTATAAGCCTGATAATTTAATCTGCTATGGAAAAATTAAAAAAATTAAAATTAACCCAGAACCAGAATCTAAACAATATCTGAGCTGGCCACTGGGACCCTTAAGTTAACCGAAACTCTGATAGAGGACCCGAGCTGAAACCAAAAACAAACACATCCTGCAGTGCAACCTGGGATTTTTATAGATATAAATGTATAATGTACTAAAGTGGCTGAGGGGCTCTAGTGGTTGGACCAGGGGACTACGCCACTGAGGAGTATTCAACATTCGTCTCTTATAGACACAAACATACAGGCTCAGGAGGAAGAGCAGGTCTTCTAGCAATTGTAATGTAGGTGGATCTGATCAAATGTTAGATAAGGTGCTTAGATTAATAAAAAAAAAAAAACGTTGTATGAATTTGTGTGTGACTGGCTAAATGAGGCTTGTAGTTAAAATTGGTTTGAGTCCTCAGATAGAGAAGAAAAGCACTCTATAAGTGCCGAACCCAAAGTTAAAATCTGAAAGTACTTCACTAGAACAACAGCCAATCAGAAAAAAGTCTCAAACCACAAGAAATCTGAGAACTCCGGCCTCCTTCATGACACTCGAGGTCTTAGATTTTCAACCCGCTTCCTGTGCTCACACTGAACGTTAACACACGGCTCAGTGTGGTTGTTCTTCTAGGTGTTACAATAAAGTTTAATGTCCAAGTGTTGATGGAAAAGAGGATTTACAGAGGATATCACTGCAGCTATATTTATTCATAACTATCAACGGAAGAACAAAAATAACATATTTTACCACAAGGTAGAGAACTGACACACTATTATTAGCTCTGTGTTGAGAAATCACACTATAGCCTCAGCCGTTAGCTCAGTGGAAACAGTAGGACGAAGTAGCTGCTGTGTTAGTCATGTACATACATGTACAACATACAAAAACATAAAACATACAGAAGCACAGCGGCCATATTGTTCAGGGTTGTCTGTGCCTCCCAGTCTATGTATGTCTGTGGAGCCTGGGTCTACACAGAATAAATCTGAGACCTAATTTTTAAAACAGTTTGGTTTGTTGCAATGTTGGAACTGTATTTATGACATTGATGATATTTCTAAGTGTTCTATAGTCTAAAAAACTGAGGGTTAAAAGTTCTGCACTCCTGATCAGTTCAGCTCAGCTTCACATGTCACGTTGTTGATGTACACATAAATAAAGCACGAAAATAAAAAAAATCCTTTAGATTATTTTCTACAGTATCTAAAGAGAATGTGACTGATAATAAGTCATTTACATCTGCAAACATTCTATTATTGCTGCAGGTAGCTACAAGTGCTGACATATAGTCAGTCTGTGTGACACGGAATAACGACACAATCCAGGTCACAAAGAACAACACTCATTTTACTCTCATACAAACACAAAAGAACAACATGGTGATCGCTTATCAGCTCTAGGTTTTGGAAAAACAACTGAAAGATAGTAAACAAGATTTAAATATGTTATCGTTTAAGCTACATGTTAGCGTGAGGTGGAAAGAAGAAGGTTAAAAATGAGCCATGTGTGAAGCAGTGATGTTGAGCTCCGGTGCATCCAGAGAGTTCACAGCGCTTCACTTGGTCCACGTTTTGTCATGTTACAGCCTCATTCCAGAATTGATTCATTTTCTTTTCATCTCAAAATTAATAAAAGAAATATGCCGTGATGACAAAGTGAAATTGTCTTTGTTTTCAATTCTTGCAAATTTATTGAAAATTAAAAAAAAAAAAAATTATCATGATGTCTGAGCTTTTTTCTTTACAGCTCATTTGTTTGGCTTGTTGCTGTTGCTGCTTTCACTCTCCTGGTTTGTTTGTTTGGATCATTGACTCTCCTGGACATCTTTCTCACCTGAGCCCGAAAAGTCTTACAGAGGAAAAAGTAAACAAGAGGGTCCAGACAGACGTTGAAAACTGACACCATGATGGCCACCTCCTTCAGGTAGTACAATACCCGACCCACAGAGCAGCTGGTCCACAGAAAAGCATAAGGAAGTCGAACCAGGTGATAGGGGACAAAGCAAACACAGAAGATGCTGACCAGCACCAACATGTTCCTGCGAGACTTCACCAGCTTCTCAGAGGAGGCCAGCTGACTCTGCTGTGCCTGCAACACCCTGCGCGAGATGCTGTAGTAGAAGAAGACCAGGGATATGAAAACCAACAGGAAGATGATGGTGCAGCTGGTTTGAAATGTTTTATGAAGGATGCTGAATGATGTACTGAAGAGGGGCCCACAGTAGCCAGAGTCAGAGGTCAGAGGTTTGTGCGTGATGAAAAACATAATGTTGTAGGTGATTGTTGGAGCCAGGAGAAAAACCCAGGTGACCTTGGAGATGATGTGGGCAGTTCGTTCTGTCTGCAGGATGTGAGTTCCTGAAGGATGGACGATCTTTAGATACCTGGAGAGAGAAGAGAAAAGAAGCAGTGGACAACTTTACCAAAAAAGTCAGTGATGCCAAATCTGCAGATTTGTAACCACTGTTAAGATGAAAATAATATTCATGATGTTGCCAAAAGTACAGAGTTTGTAATTAACCAACAATCTTGTTTTAACATTGTCATGAACTGCAATTTGAACTCAGTAAAGGTTCCTTACCTGTTAACAGCGATGTACCCCATGAAAAGGATGCTGGCATACATGTTGACATACAGGGAAGTAGCTCCAAAGCTGCAGTGGAGTTCATGCAAAATGGCAGAGCTGCTGGCATAGTGCATTATCCGGAGTGGCAGACAGAGGCAGAGCAGGAAGTCAGCAGCTGTCAGGTTCTTCAGGTAGACCATCAAGCTGCTCAATGCCTGCTGCCGAGTTTGAGAAAAGTAAAACTTTAGGATAAAGCCATTGAGGAGTAAACCCACCTGAAGAGACAGAGAGAGAATGTTGAGAATAGGACTTTCAAACATGCACCAGGAACCAGTTTCTAATAGGGCACAATCTGACGATTTGAAACGTACCAGAAACACCAGACTGTAGAGCAGCATAAAGAAAGGGTTGACTGATGGGACAACCAGATCACAGGTCTGGTTGACAGATAAAGTCACATTTGTTGGCTCAACCATCCTTCTAGAGCTGAAACATAAATACAATTCACAGAGATACTTTACACATTAAGAAGGAGCTGCCTTCATTCATCTGATCAAAGTTAATGAATGTGTTTGAGGATGATTGTTGCATTTCCTCATTATCACGCCTTTCTAAAAACTCATCGGAAAGCTTTCAGTTCTGTTACGACCCCCTCTGCTAAGTGCCAGGGGGAGAGTAACATAAACGAGGCCTTACACAGGAATCTAACAGAAACAGGGATTTTATTACCAGTTTTACAACTGAAAACCGTCAGGGCTGCACACAGCAAGCCACTGGGCCAAGTTAAATACTCAGACAAAGGAAATAAGACACAAGGGCACTCTAGATAGCTAAACGAGGCTCGAGGAAGGGAGGAAAAATAACTCAATACAATAAACCCCACTCAGCTAACCTCCCCACTCAGCTAACCTCCCCAGAACAAACAAGTGGGACTGGACAGTGCTCGGCTTTACAGACACAGTTTAACTAGCAGGCATTCTCAAAGCGTGCCAAAAAGGCAGACTGCACTCTCAGTCTAAAGCAGCTGCGCCAAATGACAGATCATCATTCTTTTATAGACGCAGGTGAGCTCAATCGGACCCTTTATGCTTCCCGGTGTTCCACAGGGTTCCAGCCAGCCAATCACCTGCGAGGGCTGACACACTTGGATTTGCCTGGAGGAAAACATGTTGCTTCACACATTCCAAAACCCTAGGCTGTAACACTCCCTCCCTTAAATTACAAAACAAATTTTGTATAAATTGTCTTCATTGTACACGCAAGATAGGAAAATACAAATCTCTCATAGCCTGGACAGACCATCAGCTAATACGTTCTCTGTTCCCTTTTTGTGGCGAATGTCTAGGTTGTATTCTTGCAGCATCAGAGCCCATCACATGAGTCGTTGGTTGTGGTTAAACATCCGAGCAAGGAATGCCAGAGGGTTGTGATCAGTATACACTGTAACAGGTAAGGTGCTAGACCCTAGGTAAACATGAAAGTGCTGAAGAGCCAGTAATAGTGCCAACGCCTCCTTTTCAATAGTTAAATTTTTACCAAAAATCCGGTAAACTTACGGGAGTAGTAGCACATTGGGTGGTCCACGCCCTGCAATAACACTGCCCCAGCTCCCACAGCACTGGCATCCACTTCCAATTTGAACGGTCGTGTTAAATCCAGTGCAGCTAACACAGGGGTAGACACAGCAGAGACTTCGCAGCTTCAAAGGCATCTTGGCGTTCATTTGTCCATAAAAATTCAACCTTGGGGCTGAGCTGGCCGGTTAATGGCTGGACCACGGTGGAGAAATTTCTACAGAGATTTCGGTAGTTTCTTCAGTTTCTTTCTGTATTAGCAAACGCTTGGTGGAGTTTACGCGCTAGGGATGCTGTTTGATGGGTTTAGCGCCTTGAACATCTTTATCGTGCTCCAGCACAGTGGTGCATGTGGGCACATCCAGCTTTACAAACAAATGAACTCTTGGATTAGGGCAGACACATCCCTCTGCCACTCCGGAAACAGGTGATCAAGCTGGCCCTGGAATGATGCCTCATACATTCCAAAACCCTAGGCCGTAACAAGTTCATTGAAAAGTGAAGGAGCATGCAGATTAAAGCTGTCATGTATAACAGCATTTATTGCGAGAAAATCCTCGTAACACAGGATTATTACACAGTGTATATGTGCATGGAGATAAATCCTGATGTATGCAGATGACACCGTCTTTTTGACAAATGGCATACATTCTGAGCAAACTAGTTTTAAACTGACACATTTAAAGCACAAAGTTTCACAACGTTTCAAATCTTCATGTCTTATGGTCAGTATTGAGGAAATATTTGTATTTTGCTAGAAAGTGTAAACAAAAATGCCCAAATACGTATTTTAATGATCAAAAAAGAGCAGGTGTTAAATGTTTCAGGGGTATCTCAAATCCTTCATTTAGCTTCTGAAAGCTTGACAAATTTGTATTAGCGTGAGATCTGAATCTTGAACACTGGCAGAAGCCAGTTGCGGTCCTGAGGCAGCTGTGTGAAGTGCTTCTCTTTCCCGTGACAGGAGCGGCTAAAAGTCATCTTTTAAGTTAAGTATGATCAGTAGAAATACTAAAGATTTGAGGATGAGCAACCAGCAGGACTCACCTGTGTTTCTCCAGTTTTTGGTGAGCAGAAAAAGCTGCTTGCATCGTTATGTCCTCTCAGTTTATAAGTATCACCGTAGATCAGGAAACACACAGTAACCAAACTGATAACCAGCACTCTGACTTATTTCCTGTTTTTCTTCACTGCTACAAATAAAGACAGTGATGTAATGGTATAAAGGGTGTGTGTTTATTACACACACCCTTTATACCATTCATTTGTTGGACAACAGAGGGCCAACAAATGAAGGCCTCTCTTTAACCCTGTTCATTTCTGCTTCTTGGGATGATAACGCTTCATTTTTAATAAGACATGGTATATTATGAGGTCAGAGACTTCAATTTTAAATATAATAAACCAAGGAAAACACGTGGCAGCTTTTAAACTTTACTGACAGCAAAAAAGAAAAAGAAAGGAAAGCAAAACCAGAAGTGTCATGAGAAGGCTGTGTGCAGGCAGGAGTGGTGGTAAGGAGGACCCAAAGAGCAGACTCACGCAGTCAAAACAGCTTCATTGCTGAAACATAAAATAACTAAACTGAAAACCCCAAAAAACTGAACTGGCAGGCATGAAGACAGAACACACAGCACAGTAGACAGAAGATCGCAACACAGACACAGAGAAACACAGGGCTTAAATACACAGAGGGAGCAATCAGGGAAGGAGAGACAGGAGGGAAACAGAGCTGGGGCAAATCAGGGCTAACGAGACAAGGGAAGCAAAATCAGATACATTAACATGAGACACGGACTTTCAAAGTAAAACAGGAAACATAACACAGAGACGCGGACTTGACAAGGGGATACAGCAGACTGGGGAGAAAGAGCAACTAAGTGTGAGTTTTCGCTTAGAGAAGAAAAAAAATTCAATAAGTACCAGTTTATTTATCATAAGCACAAATCCAGGTCTGTTCGGTTTATGTGCAGCAGTTTGACAGAATGACAAAACATTGATAATCTGATATCAGTGTTCATATTTTGATACAGGTTTATATTGACGGAAAGAAACTGTCCAGTAGTTTCAAATATAATCCATGTTTTTCAAGTCCTAAAGTTTGACTGCACTAATTTATGAGAACAAAACCACACCAGCTGTTCCACAATGTCAAAGTGCCATGGATAAAACTCAGTGCTTCCTCTCTTAGTTTCAAATTAAAAGGGTTGAAAGTGAGGTGGAAGAAATAAGCTTTTAATGTGAAAGAGACCATCCAGGAAGTGATTAGTTTGGTAACTTACATCAAAGACGAGCGCCTCAGCAGAGCTCGGAGTCTGTGACACATAGGCAGAGCGTTATTAACAGCACATCACTGAGTACAGCGCAAACCCAAAGATAAAATCTGAAAATACTTAAAGCTTGAAAAGTTCTTCACTTAAGCAACAATTAGTCAAAGAACCTACAAAACAGAGGAAGGCTGTGAATTCTGGCATTATTTTTTCAGATAAGGTTTGATTTTGTTGCAGTTTACATGAATAAAACACTGGTTGAGATTATACAGTGCAGAATGTCATTTAAGGGTCCTAATATCATGATTAAGGGTTAAATGGTCCAAATTCTTTCACCTCCGATAAAATGATCAGTGCAGTTGTTCTTCCAGGTGTTACAATAATCTTTATTGTGAGGATGTACTGATGTATACACACATACAAACATTTTCAGAGAGAACATGAATGATAATTGGCCATTTACAGCTGCAAACATGACATTATTGCACAGTTAGCTACAATAACTACTGCTACCCCTGATATTTTGACTGTTTTTCTTCTCTTTAAGGGAAAGACAAACACACTCACAGTAGGGATGAAGGATATTTGTGTGAACCAGAGAGGTGACAGACAGCTGAGCTGATTCAAATCACGCTGAAACCACAAGATGGTTCAAATTGGTCAAATTGGCTTAAAACGATGAATATCATAAAAGTTACAGCCCTGCAGGAAACTGGACAAGAACAAAGCTGTTAGTTTCTGTTTCAGACGAACTCCAGGCTGAAAAAGACAACGCAGTCCAGATCACAAAAAGAAAAAAACCCCTCATTTTTACCTGTCATCTACAAACACAGAACAACCACACAGGGACCATTTATCGACTTTCACCAAGTCCTGTGAAACTGTATCACTGAAAGAACTGAGATTTAGAGCAGAGAGTATGGAGTGTTCCTTCAGTGTCTGACATGTGTTTGACTACTTCCGCTAAGCTTTTTAAACAAATTAAAAGCTGCTGATTGAATCTGCTGATAAGATTCAGAGGAGAAACCACAACCTTTCATCAGACTGAAATGATGATTTAAATGAGAAAAATGATTTTTGGTTTTGTGTGACATCAGCAGAATGTGAGAACACCTCAAAGACTGAGAAGATAAAAGCAGACGGTGGAAACATGAACACTCATGTCGTCTGCATGGGAGTGTGTTTGTGCTGAGTTCATGAGAACTTGGGATCCCTGACACTGGTTTCACTGAACTCATCTGACTCTCAAAACAAATGTAAATCTTAGCATTTAATAACATGTTGAACTTTTCCTTAAAACTCATTGGTTTAACTTGTTTCTGTAACAATGTCACCCTGCTCCTTCCTGCTCTCACTCTCCTGGTTTGCTTGTTTGATGTTCTTCCCCCTCAAGACCTTTCTGAGGTTCACCTGAGCCCGAAAAGTCTTACAGAGGAAAAAGTAAACAAGAGGGTCCAGACAGATGTTGAAAACTGACACCATGGTGGCTACCTCCTTCAGGTAGTACACAGGGCAGCTGGTCCACAGAAAGGTATAGGGAAGACGAACCAGGTGATAGGGCAAAAAACAAACACAGAAAATGCTGACCAGCACCAACATGTTCCTGCGAGACTTCACCAGCTTCTCAGAGCTAGAGGAGGCCAGCTGCCTCTGCTGTGCCTGCAACACCCTGCGGGAGGTGCTGTAGTAGAAGAAGACCAGGGATATAGAGACCAACAGGAAGATGATGGTGCAGCTGACATGGATAATTTTGAAGAACAGGTTGACTGATGTGCCTAACAGATAACCACATCTCCTGGAGTTTGAGGTCAGCGGTTTCTTGGTGATGAAAAACAGGATGTCGTATGTAATTGATGCAGCCAGAAGAAAAACCCAGGTGACCTTGGAGATGATGTGGGCAGTTCGTACTGTCTGCAGGACGTGACTTCCTGAAGGATGGACGATCTTCAGATACCTGGAGAGTGAAGAGAAAGGAGGCAGTGAATAACTTCACTAATCAGTCACAGTGTTCCCAAATCTTCAGAAGTCATTAATAATCTGAAAAGAGACCATGTGTGTAATTAACCCATTAATCACAGTTTTAACATGGTTATGAACTGCAGTCTAAATTACTAATGGTTCTGTACCTGTTGGCAGCGATGTACCCCATAAATATGATGCTGCTGTACATGTTGAGGTACAGGACTGAAGCTCCAAAGCTACAGTAGAGCTGCTGAACACTGGGAGAGCTGCTGGCATAGTGGGTGATGCGCAGTGGCAGAGAGAGGCAGAGCAGGAAGTCAGCAGCTGTCAGGTTCTTCAGGTAGACCATCAAGCTGCTTGATGCCCGCTGCCGAGCTTGACCAAAGTAAAACTTCATGATGAAGCCATTGAGGAGTAAACCCACCTGAATGTGGTGCAGAAAGGATGGGGAAGGCAGGACTTTGGTAGATGCACAGAGAAACTTAAACCAATTTTTAACAGAGCAGATGTGCTGAAGTTTTAGGTCTTGAGCACATCTGAAAATCTGAAACTTACCAGAAACAACAGACTGTAGACCAGCACAAAGAAAGCATGGACTGATGTTCTGACAACATCACAGGTTGGGAGGTTGGGAGATGAAGTCACATTTGTTGAGTCACCCATGTTTCTGGAGAAAATAAATCCACTACACTGATATACCTTGTTGAGAGGATGCAACTTCATGGTCTTAACTTTATTTTAACACAACAAACTAGTTTTACAAACTGTAGTACAGCTTGTGTTGAGCTCTACTACAAACAATTTTGATCTATGGCACTTTCTTTCACAACAGTTGTCTCAGGTGATTAATGACTCTTATTAACTGTAATAAAACTGCAATAATAATTTAATCACATTTTAGATTGGAATGTTGAATATACAACACTGAATATAACGATATACGGTGTAAGGTTGATTATTAGGCTAGATGGCACCAGCATGCCCTCGACGTTAGTTAGTAATACGTTTCATGAACACTGATAGAAGCGAGCTGTGGTGCTGGGGCAGCTGTGTGGAGGGAATATTGAGTGTTTCTGTTCTCTATATCAGCAGCTGCTAAAAGTGGTCTATTGAATTAGCAAAGTAATCACCAGTACAAAAGAATAAAAGTACTCACATGTGTTTCACCAGTTTTCAGTGATCAGGAAATGTTGCTTGAGTTGTTATGTCCTCTCAGTTTAATAGAATCACCATAGATGAATACACACACAGTAACCAAACACCTAACCAGCGCTCTGACTTATTTCCTGTTTGTCTTTACTGCTAAAAAGGGGCAACATGTGTACCACACAAACTTATCTGATCTAGTCATTTGGTAATTTCAAACAGGATGTCTGCTCATTACCTACTTGATGTGTTGTCACTTTTCTTCTTAGACGACCTCATATTCAGTCACATCATCTCTCTCTGACAACATGCACAATTTACAGGCTGAAATCTGACAAAAGCAACAACCAAACAGAATATTTCCACCTCCATGGTTCAAGATGATTCGAGGTTTTTCTCCTGAAAATCAGTCACTGGTCTAAACCGATTCTGTTTAATGGTACTGCCAGGTCTGGATCTAGAAGGGTGGCATGGGGTGGCATGTGTCACCCTAAAATGATCTCTTGCCACCCAAAGTGCCAGCCTAGTTTTGCATATGAAAGTCATGTTTATTAAAATAAGATAGCATTAACACTTTGAGCGTAGTTACAGTTAACAGTGAATATAAATTCTAAAACTGAATATATTGCATAGTGTTACCCCCCTCCACCATTAACAAATGGTTCAGCCCACGGCGCAGACGGCTTTTTTCTTATTTTCAGTAGCAACCGATGCTTATGATTCTTCCAGAGCACATTTTGAACAACACCATGGGAATTTCAGATTTCACACAGGTGGTTGGTTGTTACACTCTGGAAATGGAATAAAGGTGAGTGTTATTAACCCTTTGCAGCCTTTGCATGTTCTCACAGTGCCTGCAGGGGGTTCTCTGTGGACATTCTGGCTTCCTGTCTCAGTCCAGGGCTCATGTTAACAGATCATTTCTAATTGATCTTATAAATGAACATGAATAGCTCTGTGTTGGCTCTGTGACAGACTGAGGACCTGTCTAGAGTGTACCCCACTTATCAACCTCTGACAGCTGAAATAGGCAGCAATGTTTGGCTGTTTTAGATTTAAAATTCTAACACTGAATCATTTAAACACCACTAAACATTTCTCAAAGGCAGAAAAATGAAGCAGAGATATTTGATTTTCTTTGAAATGTTCCTCTAAGCTTTCCTTGAGGTGTGAAGTTGAATTAAGATGGTAGCTTACATGCATTTTCTCACATTTTCCAAAGATTTATCAAACCAGAGTCAGAGTCTGGCTTTAGCATCCTACATTTCTTTTTAATCACATGGCTTTAGTTACCTACTGTAGCTCCAGCCTGAGCACTAAGAGGAAGCAGGCAGCAGGTGGTAGCCAATCACCAAAAGTAGTTCTGCTCACTGTGAATCTTCATCCCCAGTCTAACACAACAGAGGGCCGAGGTTACATTTAAATGTTTTCAAATCTGGTGACATTAAAACATTAAAACGGGTGCACAAATAAAAGCTTATCTCTAACCCTGATAATTCCTGATGTCAGGAAAATGATGATTTTAAATGAAATACCATTTCTTCCTGTTAAGTGTATAGTGGGCAATAATCGTGTGAAACAAAATGCAAATAATCAAAAATGAATTTGGAAAACATTTTAAACCAACATTTAACTGAATGTTAAACAAAGAGAACATATCAAAAGTAATTATTCTTTTGGATTTAATTCTCATTTTGAACCTAATGACCCTCAATGTCATTTCTTGTTTTCCTTGCAGTGTTATTTGCCTCTCTGCAACTTCTCTCCTCCTGTCATCCCCCCAAAACCTCATCCTAAACCTCAAAACCGCTGTCTACTTCTAGACCACAAGAAATCGGGCAGAAGGATGCAACCTCTGTCACAGGGGGCTATCAAAATAAAACAGGAAGTAACACACCCAGACACAGTAAGATCCAGACTCAGATACGTGAACTCAACACAAGGACCTGAGATAGAGAGACAATAATGGATAAACTAAATGGATGAATGGGATGTAATGATGAGTGTTACCTGTAGACCTGCGATATATAGAGACCATGAGGAATGTAGAGATTATATATGGAAAGTACACCAAGATGTGGCACAGCATTCCCAGAGAAGACAGGTTTTTGTCTGAATCTGAATGTGAGGCAGGGGCATCAGGATCTAGAAACAAACAAGCACAGCTGGTTGGAGTGCAGTAAAGTTGTCCCTAAACCACAGATAAATAGTCTCTAATAAACATAGTTCAGCAGCAGGAACATTTTTTTTACTTAGAAAATCAAAGAAAAAAGATGACAGTCGCTTGATTCTTTGATTTTAAAAGCTTTCAGTCATCCTGTTTTACCTATGATGAACAGCCAGCTGGATGGAGACTCTCCCACACTCATGTTACACTTGTAGATGCCTTCGTGAGTCTTGGTGACATTATAGATAATCATATTACCTCTAGGCTCAGTCCCGATGATAGTTATCTTTGTAGAAAGTTGCTGGGAGGTTGGACTGAGTGTTCTTTGTTTCACAGAGCAGACTAACATCATCTCCATTCATCACGGGGAGGACGGGACTCTGCAGGATTACCGGAGTATCTCGACCTGCTCAGAAATGAAAAATGTGTTTGGTTAAATTTTAAAATGAGTCAAATGCAACATCAGAGGAACTACAAGAAACGGTATTACACCAGGTCATTATTTAATTAACAAAAAATTAAGATAAAATGTGAAAACTGCTTGAAAAACTAACATTACAGCTTCTATAGGAATTCAAAGGCTAACTAGCAGCCAGGTGCTGCTAATCAGATTCACTTGAATAACTCGTCATCAGTAAGTCTGAGCACTTCTATAAAAGCAGATGCGTTGGTAGTGTGCTGGTTTGTCGCATTCAGGTGTGTCAGCTATACTCAAATGCCATCAGCAATGGTCTTAGAAGAGCAATTCTGCTGCCTGGAAAGGTTATAAGACCATTTCCAAACAATTTGAAGGCCCTCATTCTTCAGTAAAGAAGATAATTTGCAAGTAAAAAAAACATTCAAGAGTAGTGCCAACTTCCCCAACAAAAATTCTCTAAGGTCATCCCACCTGATTCCTTTTCCTTCATTACCTGTTTATATATTGTCTCATTCTCCCTTTGTGGGGTCCACCCTCATATTGTGTGTCCACTTCTAGTTTTCTGTCAGGTTTTTCCTGCCCTACACAGATAATGGTTTTTGTTAATTGTGGGTAACAGCTAATATAAGCTATGATTTAAGTTTAGTCCGTCTCACGAGTCCTGCTTTGGGTTGCGCTTCCTGCGTGCCACACAACGGTTACATGACACAGTGATGGCCAACCTCATGAAGTCTTAAAGTTTTCCCTCCAGGCTCCAGTCTCCTCTCAGAGATGGACAGCCTGAGCACGAACTGGGAGCAGCCAGCAGGTGGTAGCACACCACCATAACTGGTTCTGCTCATTGGGATTCTACCACCCAACCCAACCCAACAGAGGGCTAAGCATAATCACATGTTTCCTGTTAAGGACACATTCAGAAGTCAAAAAGAGGGCCTAAAAATAAAAGTCTACTTGTAAGCCTGATAATTTAATCTGCTATGGAAAAATTAATCCAGAACCAGAATCCATAACGATATCAGAGATCTCTGCCCAGAAGAGCACAGTTCTGGGAACAGCAAAGATAACGCCCGTGACCCTCATGTTCCCAGGCCTCTGGTAGAGGACCGGAGCTGTAAGGAAAAACAACGACTGTCTGCAGGTCAAGCCGGGATTTTTATAGATGTCTGACCAGGGACTAGGTCACTGGGGAGTATTTAACATTTAGTTCTTATAGAAAGTCTGAAAACACAAACTGGGTGAATGAGGCTTGTAGTTAAAAGTGCTTTGAGTGTTCAGATTGAGAAGAAATCACTTTATAAGTGCACCAGTTTGACTGAAAGAGAAAACATTAATAAATGTATCAGATAAGTCACCGTTAAATTGGCATGAATGTCATATTTTGAAAAGATAGATTTATATTGAGGAAAAAGAAATTTTCCAGCAGACAGTGTTTGCAGAACATAGTTTGCATCTTCTATGCAAATCATGGAGCAATATTCCAGTGACCAAAGTAATCACATGGAGGTTTTTGGTGTGAGTGATTTCATATTTTTCCTCAGTGACTGGTGGTTATCAGATGTTCTCCAGTCCTGAGCACAGATGGGCAGTAACACATTACAGTAACATGTTACAGTAACTTGTTACAGTAACACGTTGTCCATTACTGACATTAATTTGAGTTTGATTCCGTAAAAAGTTGTCAAGAAAGTTGTCAAGAAAAGGGAAAAAGACAAAGATGGGAAGGGACCGGTTCAACAATTTTCAACAGCTAACCGACGACAGATTGACGAAACCCATCCAGCAATCACAGTTGAGAAGATGATTTTGTTCATTGCATATGCAATAAATTGTACAGACCAAGTTAAACACAAAACAGAGAAGATTATAATAATTGTGAAAGGGGCAGAGAAATTTTTTGGTATAAAAGATATATCCTGGGAGCAAGGTCATAAGAGGCTGGGGGGAGATGAGAAGGCAAGAGGACCAGGAGAGAGGACAGTCTGATAGTTATACAGTGGAATGCTAGAAGTTTAATAGCAAATGGGCAAGAGTTTAAAGGATTAATTAAGAATCTTAGAAAGAAACCACATATTATCTGTATTCAGGAAACCTGGCTCAGACCAAGTTTGGATTTTGTTATTAAAGGGTATGATTGTATTCAGAGGGTTAGAAGGGAGCAAGAGCAAATGCAAAAACTGAGCGAGAGGGGCTGCTATTTTATGTGTATATGGATAATAGCAAACACTGAAATACATTTTTTGCACGCAGCAATGAATTTTGTTCACTCAAATTTAGCTTTTCTTCACTCAAAATAAATTTCTCCTCAAAATGCAACACTTGTACAAATTTTTTTTACATGCGCTCAAATTTTTTTTACGTTCTCTCAGAATAGTGGCACAAAAATAATGCCATAGTGTTCCATGTAAAGAAGAAAGGATATTTGACTAAGTATGGGTTTGTTTTTAGAAGAGGGAGGGGTACAATGGATCCAGCGTTATGTTTAGAACATCAGATAAGGAAGGTGCAAGTGAATAAGGAGAGTGTGCTGGTGGTCTTTTTTGATATAGAGAAAGATATCATGTGATGTGGAGGGAAGGTCTATTAATTAAAATTAGGGAAATGGGTATAAATGGTTAAATGTTCAGATGGATTAAGGATTTCTTGGAAGGAAGACGAATAATGGTAAGGATTGGGAGGAGTTATTCAGAGAGTTTGCCAGTAGGAAATGGAACGCCACAAGGGAGCATAGCTAGCCCGTTATTGTTTTCATTGCTGATAAATGATGTGTTTAAGAACATAGAGGGTAGGGTTAGGGTTAGGATGGGGTTTTCGCTTTTTGCAGAAGATGGGGCAATGTGGGCAAGGGGACGAAGGTTAGACTTTTTGGTAAAGAAAGTACAGGGGGCAATCACAGAAATAGAACAGTGGTAATATAAATGGG